>VXBU01017581.1:133738-157874 GCA_013400315.1 Bombycilla garrulus | reverse complement strand
GCGGGACCGACACACCGACACACGGACACACCCCGGCCGGGGCCAGCCCGGGGCGGCACCAACACACCTGCGGCACCGACACACCTGCGGGACGGACACACCTGCGGGACGGACACACGGACACACCCCGGCCGGGACACACCCGCCGCGGCATCCCCGCCCCGCGGCCCGGCCGGTGAGCGCCGCGCCCCGCGGAACGGACGCACAGCCGGTGCGTCGGTGCGATGCCTCCAGCGGGGCGGCGGGCGAGAGGTCGCATTACATCACCTGCAGCTCGCAGGCACCGACGCGCTCGTACCGAACCGCGGTGCGGCTCCGTACTCCGGATGAAGGTCGCATGCCGTGAGCTAAACCCCCCACGGGAATGAGGCTGGGGCTGCTTACACACCTTCCCTAAGAATATTCAGCCGCAGTGTAGCAAGAGACTCGCATTCCCCAATTCGCTTAGAGATACAAAGACTCTGCATAAATCTGCCTTGCAGATTATTTGAGAATGAAACTTGATAATCCATTCATGCTGCTTACAAAGAAAGATGAGACGACAGATCTCAGAGGCAGAGGTGGATGAACTGAAACTATTAGGTGAGTAATTGGTTGAATCCCCATTTTTCAATCACGGAGTTCCCCCTGAACAATCCCCCTGCGGGCAGGAGGCTGCCTCGCTTAATGGGCCCTTCCCACCCTCCAGTTCTGCAATTTTAGAATTATGTAGGATTAAAGAAGATTTCTGGTTCTTGAGGGGAAAATTGAAGTAGTTAATGCCAGCACTGGCAGATCACGAGGCTGTAGCTGGCTCTGCACAGGCAGCCACAGAACCTGTCCCACGTCGCTGTCCCAGCCGGCTCCCTTGGCATTTTCCTGCCAACGCCAGAGGACCAGACCAAGGATTATTTTCTGCTCTTAGTCCTATTTAAAAGTTGCTACAAGAATGGTTAAATCAAACACTGTAGCTTTGTTCTTACTGCTAATCCTCTCCTTGAGCTGTACTTGACCACAATAAAAGTTCTCCTGCTCCTCCATCGTGGGCCACACTCAGACTTTTCACCCCTCCGCGTTTTCCCTTCCCAGCTTCCATGCAGAGATTCCTTCCAGCTGATCCATTCTCCATGTACCTGCAGCCTCCCAGGCACACTCCAGACACTCTGGTTCCACCCAGGATGGCTCTTGGCATGGGAATCCTGCTGGAGCTGCTCCCACAGGTCCAGCCTGCTGCTCAGGACCCTCTGCCCCTGTTCCAAGGAGCAGCTGTGTCACAGGAGGGTGGCGTGTTCCTGCAGGAGGAGCCCCAAACCCATCACTGTCAACAAGAGCTCCAACCAAGCACAGAGCTCTGCCAGCATGAAATCCCATTTCCTGAGCAGCGCCAAGTATTGTGAGAAAAATTTATTTTCTCTGCAAACACTATCACTCTCTTAAATCCTCTGATTTTTTTTTATGCAAATAACAAAGCTTGAGATAAAAGCATCTGACCAGCCACAGCAAAAATACAGTAAGAGGCCATGAAAAGGAGCCGTCATCTTTTATGCCTAAATACATTTCATTTTAATGCAAGTGAAAAAGAGCAGCTTGGCAGCAGTAAATAAAGGCTTTTCTTCTAATTCAGCTGTGTATGAGTTCAAAGGTCAGGTGATGTTGGATTTTTAAAGTTCAAATTAATATCCATCCATGAAATAAACAGTTAACTGAAAAATGTCTAGAACTTTTGAGTCCAAAAGCTTCAGGAAAGAGTGTCCACTTGCCTCAACATTACCAGTGCTTTTCAGGAGCAGCATTTACACTGCTTTTGATCATGAGGAGCCACGGAAAGCACGGATCTGAGATGAGCAGCTCAAGGGAACACCATGTTCACCACAGATACAAAACACCTCCACATTTGTGTCTTCAGGAGGCACAGCTTTATTGTACACGCACCAGGGAGCTGGGTGAATTCATGGAGTACGGACACTGGAAGTAGTTCAGACTTCAAAGGTCTGGGACAAACGTAGCTCTAATATTGGAAGCAAAAAGGTATCAAGTGAAACTAATCTGGAACGTTTCTATAAGGAGAGGATCTAATTTCACGTTCACTCACGCTTGTGTAACAAGATCAAAAGCAGAGTGGGAAGTGCAACATAGTTACTCCCATCTCCTGGCAAGTTTAAAACTTGCTTTTCCACAGTCCACCTCTTTGCCCAAATGCCAAGTGCTTCCCTACTCCTGGGCTTTACCCTCAGTGGGGAGGAGCACAACTGCCCCACAACAAACAGTAATTTTCACATTAAAGCTGCATTTTTTCAATACTCCCCTGAATAATTCTCATTCACAGCCTGAAGAGGAGAGCCTGGGCAAATGAGTTTGAAGACTGCAGCGCTGGGATTGCCACAGCCTCTGTCCAGTGGCAAGGGGGATGGCATCCCTGTCCATCCTTCCAGCTCCTACACACCGGGTGCCAAATGCCAGCAGCAGCGTGGATCTGCACCAATGAAACCTCCACAGCTCACCAGCTCTGCCAGCTCGGTAACATTTTCACTGCTCACCCCTGGACATGCAGATACCCAGCAACTGCTGCTGGAAAACTTCTCTGGCATGCCCTCAAGGACTTGCTGTTCACTGCTGCCTGCAGACCCTCCAGTGCTTTAGGTCTCTGACTGCTGGGCGGAGCCTCTAAGGATTATTATAACCAATAATAATCATCTGATGATTTTAAAAACTCTTGGAGTTTCCAATGAGCCCCTAAAGCTGTTCAATAGCTCTCTGCCAAAAATATGTCATAGCCGAGTACTTGCCTAGCAGCCATTTTACACAAAGATGGCTAAACTGTTTTTGTTCAGACCTTCCAAAAATACTTTTGAGAGGAGTTCAGACTTGAAAAATGTCATTCCCAAATTGGAAGGAAGTGGAGAGAGCTTTAAAAATGAAAAGTTCAAGTAATTTTAGTTACAGTTGCTTCTAGATGTTGTTCCCATCAGTCATGTGTCTGCGGCTGACACCCAGCACAGCATCCCCAACATCAGCTGCTCCCCAGTGCAGCCTGCTCGCTCTCTGCTGGCTCATCCCATCCCTGGGCAGAGCTCCACAGCTTCCCACACTAACCAAGGACAGAGCTCCCTTTGCCCCCCAAGGACAGAGCTCCTCTTCCTCACCAAGGACAGAGCTCCTCTTCCTCACCAAGGACAGAGCTCCTCTTCCTCACCAAGGACAGAGCTCCCTTTGCCCCCCAAGGACAGAGCTCCTCTTCCTCCCCAAGGACAGAGCTCCTCTTCCTCCCCAAGGACAGAGCTCCCCTTCCTCCCCTTGCTACCCTGGCCCTACAGAGCCTCTTTCCAGCCATGCATCTCTTGTCCACCAGTCTGGTCCATTATTCCCTCATCTGTGTCGTTGTCATCAGCTCTCAGAATCACACAATCACTGGGTTGGAAGGGACCTTCCACACCATCGAGTCCAACCTGTGCCCAACTCCTCACACAAACCCTGGCACCCAGTGCCACATCCAGGTTTTTTTTAAACACATCCAGGTGTGGTGACTGCAGCACCTCCCCAAGCAGCCATTCCAGCACTTTATCACCTTTCTGTGAAGAACTTCTTCCTAATATCCAACCTAAATTTCCCTTGCTGCAGCTTGAGGCTGTGTCCCCTCATTCTGTCAGTTCCTGGAGACAGAGCCCAAGCCCAGCTGAGCACAGCCACCCTGCAGGAGCTGTGCAGGGTGAAGCTCTCTCTGTCCATCCCCAGGTTAAAGTTCTCCTCAACAGCTTTGCCAGCACATGGGCAAAAATGCTTTTGCCTCATTTGCCAGGTGTATCCCACCTCTTCCTGACAGTCCTTGACACTCAGAGAGGGTCTCATGGTCACAGAACCCAGATCCCTGCTGTCAGTGCCAGCTGTGCCAGCACTCACTGCCCACAGGATCCATTCACCCCTCCTCCAGCTCTTTCCCCATCACAGGATTCACTTTCCAGCCCTGACTGCCACTCCTGCAGTCACTGGAGCAGCATAAATTAGATAATGCACTTACAGTACAGTATAGATCAACTTTTCCTAATGGAGTCTCCAGCAGTGTTCACGGTGCTGGTACACATGAAAGTTAATAGTCTGACACCAGGCCATCCAGACAATATTTCCTACTTCCCTGCATGCCCACTTCCACTGCACAAAGGATATGATGGATAATGCCATCTAGCTAAAGCTGGCCACAAATAAAATTCTCCAGTACAGACACCTTTGCATTCAAAGCACTTACAGATGGAAGCCACGTCCTTTGCTCCTGACTTGAGCACAGGTAAAAGTAAATGGCCAACTTTGAGCAAACCAAACCAGGCAACATGCACTTCTCTCATCCCAGAAATACTTCTGAGAGAGAAAGAAGTTCATGTATTGCCAGCTAGGAGAATGTGTGAAAGAAATCTAGAAAAAATGTTTTCAAATTAATAGTCTGAAAAGAGGGGGGAAAGCTCAGCTTGAATTAGTCATTAAGCTTTTTAAAATTCCAGAAGTTGCAACTTAAACCCCTTTAATTAAATACTTATGGTAAATAGGTTCTATTTTTTTTTTCTCTGAGAAAACTAACTACATAAAAAAAAGATTTGTCTTCTTGGAATTGTTGAGTTTACCTCCATATTTCAAAATTCAAAAATTCTCACAAAACAAAGTTTTCTGTGAACTTCTTCCTGCTGCCACCTACACCTTCCTTATGGTCCAGCGACCATGCAAATGTGTGGTAAGCTGCATCAGCTTCATGAGTCAATTAAAAATTATGTTAAAATCCACCACTTATGAATAATACCTGGTTTTCCCATGGCTGACTGCACTGATCTGGATGACAGAAGCTGAACAGGATGCAAGGGAGGTGGAAGAAACACACCAGGCCAGGGATGGAGATGGAACAAATCCATCCCTGCTGGTGGAAGCCTGCATTTGGAGCAGACTAAACACACCTGACTCAGGACAGCCACCAAAGATGCCCCAGAGGAGAGTGTGGAGAGCAGTGAGCATATCCTGCTGGAGCTTAGGCACTGCCTGTGGCTCAGCCAGACTTGCAGATTTGACTTGGAATCTATAATAGAACAAAAACTCCTGGAAGGTCTCACGTAGGCACTTCTATTTCAATTGCAGATTTGTGTGTCCCTCCTCCAGGACAAAGCCAGGATCCCCAAGTCATGGCTTACTCACAGGAGTTGAGCAAGGAAAAGACCTTTTCCTGAGCCTGGAAAAGCTACTGCCACTCAAACTGACAGGGAAATTGCTTCTGCAGGTGTTGGCCCAGGCTCTGAACCCGCCTGTTCATCTCAGTGAGGTTCATGTAAATGAACAAGCTTTGTAACTGCCCAAGGTTAAACAAGTGGGCTGATGGCTGATCCGTAGAGACAACATCAAATATGGAAACAGGCACCTTTCCAACTCAGCAGAAAACATTCCTGACACAATAACTTAAAGGCATCCATAGATGGTAGAGGGAAATCGTTAATTATAACATTTTTATGGGGCTGATTTTATCGTGGAGGGCTTGGCAACTTTTCTGCAGAGCTGACAGTTTGTTCTGGCTGGGATCCAACACAGACACATAACCAGAGCATCTGGGGTGTTGTTTTAATTGTGCTCCCATTCATCATTTGGGTAACACTGGACTTTGCTTCCTGTTCATACTTGATTAGTGAGTTAATAAGGGGCCAGATGCTTCTTTGCACTGTTGTTGATGGAAATAAAGTGCATGCCCATATGGGGGGAGTGAGACAAGGTGCCTGTCCTCCAGCATCATCCTTTGCTCCCCAGCCCGGGAAGAATGGCAGATCCTGGCACAGTATCTACAGCCATGGAGACCTTCTGTCCTCCTTTGAGACATCAATAGAGCTTTAAGCATTTATAACATTCTTAGTAAGCACAAGCATTGGAATGAGATTAAGGCATTATTGATACTGGTTAATAAAACCTTTCTACAAAAAGTGATTACTCGCTGCATTTTTTATAAAGCTATGTGGCCTTAAGTAAAACTAATCTACAACAGGATAGACCTCCAATGGTTTGTAACAATTTTTCACTTCAAATCATCCTAATTTAGCAAAAAACATTTAAATCAGTCCCCCATCCACTCACTCCACTGACTCATGGTTATGTGATGGCCTTTTATATCCAGCTCTTTCCTTGGTAGGGCAGGATTTTGTCATGTACAACAGATCTCCCAAAATTTCAGGTTTTGCTTGCAGTATGGAGGGCTCTGTTGTTGTGAAATCACTGGTTATTTATTCACCACTTACTTTGTCACAGAGACACCAGTGGTCTGTTGCAGAAGCCAATTTCTCCCTGTCTCTTGCTGCTTCACTGACAACTTCCACAGTGCAGCTCAGTGGGAAACAATTCCAGGGACTTCCAAATTATCCAAACTTCCCATCCTAAGGTTTTCACCTCTTTACTAGGACTACCTATTTACAGAGAAGCAGAATTAGATAATTTTGAAGATTTCCTTGGAGTCACTTTAAATACCAGACTGGTTTAAAAACACACACAGAAAAACAAACATTCATGCAGTCAAGCACGGCTCCTTGAGTACAAAATTGGAAACCAAGTAATGAGAGCAAAGCCTAAACCTCAGGAACACCCACAGGAGATATTTGCACATCAGTCCACATCAGTCTCATGTCCTCTCCACAAGCCCAAGTCCATCTCAGCACTCCCCAAAGCCAGTGGCCAGGCCAGCATCTGGAGTGCTGCTTTCCACAATGTCCCCCTTGTTTGTGCTCCAGAGCCAGGCCAGCAGCTCAGGAGCAGCTCATTTCTTGGCAGGTTAACCTGCAATGCTGCCCTGCCAGCCCTAAGCCAGGCTTCATCTGAGGGCTGCTTAGCTCTGCACTGCTCCTGCTGCAAGAAAGAATTCCAAGACAAAAGCCCTTTAACTTTTAGACAATAAAGAGCAGCAGGAGTAGCACAACCTCTCCAGCAGATGTGGCTGTGATAACATTCATTTCCTTTATACCAGTTGCAGCTCTGATAATTCCCATTTCCTAATCCCTATTCTTTAAAACTGGGCTTTTTTGACTCGTGCATTTTTAATTAAAAACAAACAAACAAAAGGAAAAGAACAAAAGAAAAACCCAACAGCAACAACAACAAAACCCTCCAATGTCTGGGCTCCTAGGAAGCGAAGCACTCAGAGCTTATCTAAGGGAACATGGCACTTCCTATTGAGTGCATTGCCTGTGCTGCTCCAGCAGATTAAAAACGACTGCAGTATTTCTTAGGGTTTATATCTCACATCTGAGCAAAGCCTGGGTCTCCAGCTCCCTGGCAATTCCTCACAGGGCTCTGCTGGAACGTGGCAATCACACAGCCCCCCTTGGGCTCATTCACAGTGTCACTGGGAGGGCCCAGTGAACACAGAGTCTGACCAGGACACCAGACATCTTTTGCCCTTTTTCTTTTTTAGTTGCCATCTACAGATGAGTTTTGATGAGAAAAACAAGAAAAGTTGCCCAGAAAAGGAGAGTTAATGGCATGGCAGTAAAACCATCACAATTCCTAGTGGAGTTCTAAGTTTTAGCTGGAATTAAAGCCCAGCTGGATCTAAAGTCATTGCCTTCACAGCAGTTGGGAACTGCAGGACTGTAGAAGGAAGCTGCCTGCTAATAGATAAACCATTCACTTGCTCCAGCCCTGTGCAGACACCAGTGGCTCCAGAAATTAATTAAGCATCAGCTCTGACAATGCCATTCAGCACGGAATAAAGACTGCAGTGCATTATCCAGCTGAGCCTGACTTATTTATTTGCACTGCAACAGCATCTGAGACCCCCAGCCATGGAGTGGGATCCCTTGGAGCTGGGGCTGTAGAACCACTACAGGAAAGGACTGTCCTCAATGTAGCCCATAAAAAAACAGTGCTCCTAGAGTTTACAAGATACACCTTGAGACCTCTGGTTCCTGCAAAGGAAAGAGGCAGAATCAGTTAAATCTGAGTGGGCAGACATTCCGTGTGTGGGCATTTCTCACTGCAAAGCTGCACTCACACTAAAGTAAGGAAGGAACAAAGCCCAGCCTCACTGTCAGTTCAGCAAACAGCAATCAACTGAACACTCAGCATCACGTCATGCAGGAAGACTTTGAAGCTCCTCACTGGTTTCAGGCCACTGAAATATGCATCTACACACCAGTGTATGCAGTGCCCCTCTTGGAAGAAGATGCACAGTAATTGGAAAGGCAGCTCATGAGGTTATTGAATGAGCAACAATCCCCACAGATCACCTTCCTCTGCAACTTTCATCTCCAGGAACACACTCGTTAGTTATTCTGCTGATTCCTCTCAGCGGGAAAAATCCATTAAATATTTAATTAGGCTGTGTTCAATATATTAGGTAAGTGAACTACTCTATCTAGTGCTAACTTAACGTTACATGCTGTATCATTACACACCGTGCTGCAATGTTATGCTCATTAAGGGAGATTTTGGTCTATTTGCTTATGAGCAGGAACAGCAAAACAAAAATTAATACTCCCATTAGGATTTCTGTTCTAAGCATCCTCCTTTGAGCTATTATTACTTCATCAGTTCCAGAGGAGGTGCATGAACTCAGGAAACTGGGCATTGGAGTGAGGGGGTTTTGGCTTGTTTGAGTTTGTGAGCAGAGCAGGAATTCATTGGTAGAGAAAATCCCTGTGTACGGCTGGCATGACAGACCAGAGTGGACATCCTAAACACAATGAAACAGAGCTAAACCAGAGAGAGGGCAACTCAGCAATTCCAAGAAATAAGATTTAATCTGAGTAAAGCACAAACCATTCCTTGAGAACGGCCAGCAAAATCCTGCTGAGCTCAGTCCGTTCCCAGCGATTTGGGATGACACACACCATAATGCTTGGAATCCGCAGGGAGAGGAAAGAGAATCTCCCTGCTGTACATTCTGTCACAGCTGAGCTACAAAAAATGCCAAGGGCAAGTGGTTCTGAAATAAAATGATAGCTTGCAGTTGAAACAATGGTTTCCAACAAGGAAATATTAGTCACCAAAAAGCCCAATCTTCAGGGGATGAGCATTTTCTCTGTTTGTAACATTAGATAAACAATGTGCACAAAGATCTTTGCATAGCAAACTGCTGCAGCTCCAGCACCATGTGAAACAAGGCAGGATCTAACCTAGAAATGAGATTCCTCAGGCTGACTCAGTGTTCTCCAAGGCTAAAGAACACATTGTAACTTCCTAATATCTGTGGGCAGGGACAATCGGGTTCAGTACTGAAGGACTGCGATATGGTGCCACTACTTCAGACCCCACAACTGACTAACAGCAAGTTGTGATTATAAAAGGAATCAAACTTCACTAATTTTTAATGGAAATTCAGTGCTATGGAAGCAGAGACCAGTCAGATAGTTTAGAATTTGTCCTAAAACTCACTGGCTCCAAAACATGGCTTTCCATTATTTGCAAGGAGTCCTGGACTCCTAACCTGCTCAATTACTTCTTACCAGCCCTGGTTCTCATCTCTTTTTAAGAGCAGAATGACATTTAGACAAATAACAGAAATAAAATTAGAAGAGAAAAATAGCTAAAAAAAATTAGTTAGGGCAAAACAAAATCACTTTGCCTACTTTTTTTCTCTCGTCAACTAAAATCCTCACACAGTTGCAGTAATCCAAGTAGTACTTCATTATGTTGCCAAAAATGCAAAGATGTTAAAGAGAATTTTGCAAATCAGCCATGTGTCAGAAAATCCCAGCTGATCGAACTTTGATAAATGCATTTTGAAAAAGAGCAAATGTGTTTGTATTCTTTTTTTCCACTATAATGCCTTTTTTTTTAATTTTGGTGGGAGATTTTTTAACAGTGGTTCTTACAAACAAGCATTAAAATCAAAACACTTGGAAAAAAATGCAGAATACAGAGCCCTGTTGCAAACAGCCACGGGAAGATGTGCAGCTGAGAAATTACTTTTGGAAATAAAGCAGGTTCTGGAACCAGACCATCTACAACTTTGCACAAACCCAGAATATCCCTGATCTACCACAGGGGCGGGGGGAAGCAGTTTGGACCAAACTGAAAGGAAAACCTCCCAGAGGTTTTCTTCCAAGAGAATCAGATGTTGATGCTTCCCTAAAAAGCAACTATTTATAAATAAATAAATAAATAAATAAGGCTGAATAGAAACAGTTATTTTCCATACAACCTTCCAAAGCTCGGACAAGAAGGAAGGACAAAGTCATCACAGACACAGACAGAAAAGAGAACTAACTACAACCAGATCCTGTTAAAGATACTATTGCATTAAAGACAACTCCCCTTCTTCAAAGGGTGACAGAAATGTGCTGGCCCCACAGGGAAATAGAGAATCTTCTCATCTTTGTGCCATAATCTTGTTTCTCATCTTCCAGGGACATAAATCACCGCTGAGCCCCACGACACATCCCTCTGCAGCAGCACCATCAGCAGGCCGGGCTGAACGTGTGCCAGCCTGGCCCTAAACAAGGAGCACTTTGGGAGAGGGAAGGCACAGAGGCAATGCTCATGTGGGACAAAACCAGAAAGATTCCTGTATCAATCTGCATGAACAAGGCATATCCTGATTTGTACGGATGGGCACCGCAGCTGCTCGCTTCGCCAGGATTCCGAGGACAGCCTCTGGTCTGAAATCATCCTCACCAAGCTTACATCTCAATAATCCACTTTAAATGTACAAGAACTAATTAAACTTGGTGGATAATGATAGCAACAATAGTCCATAGTAATTTCTACCATTTTCTATCTTCGGTGCGCTTTACAGGCATTAACTAATTAATGGATAACATGAATTAAAAAATCAATACACAAGCATAGCATATGATTAGAATTAACATTTCAATTACTCTTCTTCTCTGACCACTACATTTACAAAACGCTTCTCACTCCTTTGCACATGTGTGTAATAATTAGAAAGGATCCTGTACAACTTATTAGACAGTAATTATAGAGTTTCAGAGCTGTCCTGTACACTCACAGAACTCACATCTGCTCTGAAATTGTTCCTGAAACTCTGCCTTTTTAGCTATTCCCACAGATCTGTGTTGCTGCAGTCTCTTTTTCCTTAAGCTCTGCTCATGCACAGGGTTCCTGTGAAGTTCCTGCAGCTCCTGGAGTGCTGACACCCAGACAGCAAAGCTGCATTTGGGATGTTGCAGGGACCAAATCCCATTGCTTCTTCCCACGTGCAAATAGCCCCAGCAGATACCTGCTGAGTGCAGCCTCCCTCAAGAATCACCTGCAGTGCTAAAAGCAGAGCTCTCCTGGGCCAGCTGCTCTGGATCTGCTTCACAGGACATTTCTTTTAGCCAGAGCCTTCCGATTGCGCCACAGCAGATGAAATGAAATTAAATAAAATAAAATGAAATGCAAGATATCTGTGCAGGGGCCAAGCATGGAAGTGTCCCACTAGGAGGAATTGAGGCTTTCAGAAACACAAAACAAAGACACATTTTGGCAACTTGTCTTCCCCTGCTGCCAATTTAAACCTTACGGTTTAAAATGACTTCCTTTCAACATCTGTTGTTTTTGTGGCAAATGGGTTGACTTCCGTGAGAAGGGAAAAGTTCCTTCTGGGTTTCTTTGCAGGCCACTGATCTGCAGGGATGTCAGTGTCTGGATAACTCATGGTTGTTAGATTTTTTTCAGCAGTTTTTGAGGGTTTTCAGGTACTAAAACCAACCCAACTAAGAGTCCCTAAAGCCACAAGGATCCACACACATCAGCTACCACACACAGCCTGCAATAACCGAAACCTCCCACAGCTGACAGGGTGAGTGCATTTGCCTTTTCTCCAAAACACCAATTTGCAGCATTTTCCCTGCTGGTGCCTTCCTCCCACTGCCCTTTCCATCTGCAGAGACTTGCAGTTTGTCCTCCTGCTGTTCCACGCACCTTTTTAATGAAAATTAATTCATGTTGCAGCACTTTCCCTGCTAGCTCTGTAGGCTGAGCCTGATTTTGCTCTGCTGCTCTCTGCCTTCCTTTATGGGCCAGTGCAAATTGCCCAGCCAGAGATTTCTGGAGGAATCTCTTTTTCTCACACATCCCCACAGAACTGTGGAGTGTTATACGTGCAGGGCCAAAAGCATTTCTCCAGCCTGACCCAGTTACCTCTTTCAAATGCCTTCTCTGCTGCTGTCTGACTCTTTAGGTGGCTGCAGCAATCTCTGAGCAGCTGTTGCTGCTCCAATTCCCCTTTTTTTGGTGCTGGTTACATGTTTCCAGTCAATGCAATCAATAGCACGCTTCTCATGTTTGCCCAGTTACATAAATAAATATAGATCCAGTGCTCCCAGTGCACAGGTTGAGGTGACAAAGGGGAGCACAGCACTGAAAGCCAACAGCAATCACTCAAACCCTGCTGAATAAAGTTCTTACGAATAATTCAATTATCAGCTTCCTTTTCCCATTTAAATTCATTAAATGCCCATAAACTTCTAACAGGAAAGGCCAGCACTGATTTTAATCTTGCTCATTACCTCTCTTGCTTCTGACTAATAGGGCTGCAAATATTCATTCTCGTGTTAATTATTTTTTATAATGTTATTATTCTTTAAAATGGAGTCTTTCTTTAATTTAGACAGAAGCTGGCTGGTGAGGTCTATATAGTGAATTTTCCAGCTCATTGGATTTTACTTTCAGTCATGAAAAAACATGCAACTATGAAGACAAGTTTCAATCTGATCACTCCATAAAAGAGTTCCTGGACACTGTGGATGAAAGAACTGTGCTAATAAAGTTTTCTGGACCCTGAATGGAAATTGTCATTGGAATTCTCATGAACAGGACAGTCCTAAACCCTTACTAGTAACTGTGGAGAATATTTCACAGTTTCACAATAGCATTAGTGAGGCAAACAGGTTGAAACTGGAAAAAACCTCCAGAGTCATTCCTACCACACCAGCCAGAGCTGTGATGCTGAAACATTTGGTAGCCCCAACGTAGGAATCGGATTCAATGACAGAATATTCCAAGATGGAAGAGTTCCAGGTACTCTGCCATGGAGATTCTGACATTCCCATCCCAGGAATCCCTGCTGCCACTGTGGCTCTGTGCCCTGTGAGGAGGATTTTGAGGGAAAACCACCCAATCTCTAAAGCACAGGAAAATGGTTTTGGAAGAACAGCAATGAGTCCCAGCTCAGGAGGCCCGGGAGAGCTGGAGAGGGATATTGCTCTGAGCTCAGGAGATGATTTCAGACAAGATTCAGGCACTGGCCCAGAGCACAAGTAAATTTCCACTGCTGTTGGTACTGTACATCATTGGGATAAATAAAGGCTTTCCTAAGCTGTCCCCTCCCCATTGCCTTTCAGAAGTACTGCAGTCACAAAAACAGCAAAAACTTGAAGACTGCAGGAAATGCAAAGCATTTGTCTTCTATAAAAATGTTCTAAAGCAAAGAGGTATCACATGGAGCAATATTTCATGAGAAATTACAGGCTCATAGCTCTGCTTTTTGCTTTTCCATTTAGCACTCCTACCCACCTGCTCTCCCACCCACACACCCCAGCATTATTAATGCTTGTGAAAGGGCATAAAGTTTTCATAATAAAGAAGGTTTTTGTCCATTATCTAGAGAATAATGTGGTTCATTCAATATGCTCCCTTGGGGAAAAATAACGTTTTGGTCTGCTCTGACTAGATGCTCTTTCTTGGGACAATACAACCTGATTTTCTTTTGGATTTATGAGAGTACCAAACAGCTCTGCCTGGAGACAGTGCTTTTCACTGGGGGGGCTTGTTACACATCATCATCCCGTACCTCGTGCTGTTATGTGTGGAACAAGATGTATCTTTGATGCCAAAAGCTGATTTTGTGGGTTTTTTTATCTCATTACTGAAAATGAGATTGCTAATGCTCAGGGTTTTGGACATAAAATCTACTTCAAGGATATGTTTTGTTGCCAGTTATTGTTTGCTTCTGGAAAGTTCTTGATTAGCCAGAAATTTGGTGATGTCATTAAATCATACACTTGCAAAACAACCCAAATAAGCATTTGCTTGTGCTAAGGTTAAGGCCAGACTACAAATTTGAAAGTCAGTGGTGGAGCCAGGGATTTCAGCTGACAATGCTTTAATATCTACCAGCTTTATGTTATGGTAAAAAACAGCAGGAGCAGTCCAGGCAGGAATGTTTTGGCAGAAGGGAGAAGCAGCTCTCAAGGCAGCCCTGTGCCCTCTAAATGCAAACCAAAGTCTGGAGGTGCCTGTGGCAGCGAGGTGACACCAGCACAGAACAGGGAACCCTGGTACAGGTGCCACACTGTGAAACTGCTGGTCACCTTCAGCATCACCTGAAGCCTCCAAGCAGTTGGCAAAGGGAACAAGCCCCCTGTTATTCCACTTTGTAGTGACCTAGACTAGAAGCCAGGCAGCAGTAACTATTTGTGTCAAGGCTTGTCAGAGCCCTCCGCAAGTAATTAGCAGGGAGGGGACAGATCCTTAAATATCACTCCCCCAGCTGAAATTACCTATTCCATAGCAGCCTCATCTGTCCATGAGAAGTACTGCATGGGAAGTAGGGAAACAGCAGCAGAGTGACTTCAGTCAGCTCAGTGAACGTGTGGATTTGTTATCTAGTGAACATCACTTGGGGACAAACAAACAAACCCACCTCTGGACCTAGTCATTGAAATTTTAAGAAATAATTAATATGAGCACTAAAATTGCAGAAATTAGACATAAAACATAAATAAAACATAATTGTACTGAGGAGCCAAGAGCTACAGTGGCTATTATGTAGGTAACATAACAGCTAATGGCTCTTATATAAGTAAGTCAAATACAGCTTAAATAAACTTGCTCTGTACCTGTCTTTGATAAGAAGTGCTGCTCCAGACTTGTCTTCCTCAGCTTTTGCCACCTCTCCAGATGTGCGCACATGGAGCTGTCACTCCCACGTGCTCCATGGGGCGAGTGTGGATCTGAGAGGATGGCTCAGCTCCCCAGGACCCTCTGGAAGCACCCTCAGCACACAGACCCCCGGGCTGAGGGCTACCTGCTCCATGCCAGCTGTGCCCACAGGATACACAGGGCAAATCCGGGCCCTTCTGGCCGTGTGTCCCATCAGAGAGGGCTGGAACAATGTCCCACTTCCAGCACCACAAACCAGACACCGAGCCTGTGAGCACCGGGAGGGCAGCCCTGTGTGGGAGTAACAGCTAAGTAACAGGGTGCCTTAAAATAACAAATCCCTGCTGGCATTAACTCAGTCAGAGACAGTGAGAGATGACCGGCCATCTCCACTGAGGGGGAATCGCCTCAGAGCGCAGAGGATGTTTCCTCCGGGGCTGAGAGCTTGGCCCTCCCTCGGTGAAACTTAAAAATAAGGCGGGATAAATACGTGTTACATGTGGGTGACATGTAACACGGCGTGTGGACATCGCCCAGAGTTCAAAATACCTGCAGCCTGCCGGGCGGTTCCCTCCTCACCCAAATCCCCTCAGGACTCGTCCCCGGCTCCCACAGAAAAAGGCGGGAAGGGCACTGCGGCCGGCAGGTGGCGCCCGCACACAGCTGGTGTCTGAGCGCGCCGGCCCGAGCGGACATCGGCACGTATAAAATACAAATTACAGCTCTGTAAATGTCTACATCGGCACTCCTCCGGCCACCTGAGACCCCCTCCTGTTAGATCTCCAAAAGCAAACGGGGCTTCACCTCAGGCCGTGGTCCTTAAGGGCCCTTTGGAGCATCCCACGCCTACAGGCCTGCGCCTGCCTCCTCTCCCGGCGCTGGCAAAGAGGCAATGGCACCACAGAAAGCGACTCCAGAGAAATTGACTTTTGCCTCTCCCGAGAAATGTTTACACCTTTTGAGACTCACAAAAAAAGCCACTTCTATGAGTATCAGGGTGATTCCCAAGAATCTCCCACTACTTTACAGGGTTTCCCCTCACAGATCCCACTCTTGCATATGGACATTTTGCACATGACATTTTGTACCACTGGCATTTTGAGGTTACCCACTGAAGGGATTCCTTAATGTACAAATCCAGGATTACAGTATTGTTTGATAGAGAAAGGAAGCTCAGGCATGGCTTACAAGCAGATGTAAATCAGACCAGAACAGGATTTCTGGTCCTAGTCTTTTCTTTAGCTACACATCACTCCCTCAGCACCTCCTCAAGCCAACACTATCACACTGTGTCAGACAGAAATTCCTGTGAACATGAGATCAGAAAGAGGAGGTGAATTGTCTCAGTGACAGTGAACCATGGCTGAGGCAGGGAAAGGACAGAAATCCTGATCCTTGACTGCTGCTCTAACCATTGGAACCATCCCTGTGAAAACTGCCACCTGATCTTCCTGCCTCATTCTCTCCTCTTGCACACAAGTCAGGAAAGTCTGTTCAAGTCAAATCAAATCAAAATAAAAACCAAAACCTGAGCAATTTGCTTTTACTGCGGTGTAGTGCACATAAAGGTGACTGCGCAGTAACTCATGGTTACAGCTCTCAAACTGTGATGAAATAAAACCAAGGGACATTTCCCAAAAGGACCACAGTCCATCTGGCTGCAGCTCATAAGCTTGAGAGCAGCTGATGAAATAAGCACTAAGAAAGCCAGAATCTGAGTGATGTAGTCACCTCCAAAAGCATTTGTTCCTAGAAATGCATCTGGGAAACATCTTTCTCCCCTAGTGCCTCATCTTCCTCACAGGAAGGCAGGAGGAAAATATGCCCCACCTTAGAGCACTGGTTTTTACTAAGAACAGTAGCTGGATTTCTATAGGATGGGACAATTCCTTCTTTGAGTGATGCCATCTCAAACTCTCTGCTCAGTGATCTGTGCCAGAGCCCGCTGGCAAAGGGACCTGACTGGCTTGTTCCTGCTTGTGGGGCTGAATAAGTTCATTAGGCTTACAAGGGAGAGCAAGCTCAAATTAAGTGCACACATCACTGTGCCCTGCCTTCATTAAAATGTATGATCACCAAACAGCTGACACCCAAAACACTGCCCACACAAAGGAGGCACACATCTCCCTCAGTTAACAATGCTTTATTTTCTGTCAAAACTTCTCAGGAAAGGTATTTCACTGGTGGGTTTGAGATTTATTTTCTGGGAGGGGCATAAGAGGCTGCACCATGTGGAACTAGGTCTCATAAGTTTCCGGATGTATTTCAGAAAGCACTTGAAATATCAAGGTTTTTTTGGAAAAGATGTATATCTTTTAGTGACTTGATGACATTTTTGCAATCAAGATTTTGCAAAATACCATGCAAGCACTGACCATCTTTTCTGCTGTTTCCCATTTCTGTAGCTGATGGCAACATACATACAAATCTAAAAGATTTACACCTTGGAAAGAAATATAAGCATCTAATTATATAGGTTTTTCTCCAGAAGGGGGAAAAAATGTCAGTCCTGTGCTACACTTTAAATTTTGCCAGACCTCAAGTAATGAACATTTGCCACGGGTGTTTCAACACCCACTAAGCTCTGCCCACTAAGTATTCCAGAATATATGATCCAGGCTTTCTTCTGACAGCTAACTAATTGATTCTCAGAGAGAATAAGCTTTCCAAAGGTGAGGAAAAATTATTTATGCAATTAATTTTTGTCACAGCAAGCACAGCTTTAAAGGAAATAAAAATTTTACTTGGAATATGATAAGAAAAAGCATTTCAGCAAGCAGGATTGAGCTGGCTCATGTTGCTTCTGAGAAGAATATATGGGTTTTTTTTACTTTGTTCTATTACTAGTGATGTAGAGGGTTTAGATTAAGGTTATCTTTTTTATGCCCACTTTTATCACCAACCTTTCCAATGATCTTGTTCATTCTGGCTGCAGGAACTGGGGCACATAATGTTATGGCATTTGCAACCCATTACGGAATGTTGTTCCAATGACTCGCAGTCGAGTGCAATATAAAGCTGTTTATAAGGCAGTTACTTGAGTACAGAGTTTAACATAACTAAAAGATATTGAAAAGAAAGGCTCCCAGAGCCATCGTATTTTTATTTGCTCATAAAACTATTTTGGAACTTTAATATTCAAGCGTAAATTTAAGCCAAATTAAAGCGCCGAAATGTTTGCTGAGGGTTGTATTTTAGGAACAAGTAACTTCAAAAGTATTAAGAAAACAAAAACTGGGATCTGAAGGCATACCTCTGCACAGGACAGCAAAAGTCAAACAGGATGGTTTAGCTGGAAAACAGTGCGTTCACTCAAAGTGAGAAGTCATGAATAACCCCCTTATGAAGGTGCTTCACACGCACAAATCAAACACAAGAGGCTGAGAGAGGCCTCCAAGTCCCCTTTGAACACCAGGAAAAACTCTAAATCAAATGTACATTTCCTTAGAAGGGGCAGGTCTTTGGGAGGTAAAAATAGTTGAGCTTTGCTAAGTTAAGTCCAGGACTTGAAAGTGTTTTGCAAATGGCCTGGGCTCAGCACTCTCCTGGGAAGTGAAGGTGTTTTTGTGTCCTTTTATAGAGACTGGGCAGGAAGCGGATTTTTGCTCTCATATTTTGAAACATCAGCCACGAGGTAGAAACAATTTTGAAGCACATCTGTCCTTAGCAGAGTCCTTAGGAGGCCAGCAGCTGCTGCTGGAACGCCGAAGCATTAGTCTGATCCAGCACAGGAATTTCTGCATTCCCAGCACTGAGGGGAGAGAGGCTAGAAGCCATCACAAAGGCTGGGGAGCAAATTCTGCTCTATGTCACTGTGAGTAAGCACTGGGTGGTTACTGAGACCCCAACCCAAAGGGAAAATCCTCTTGTCGTGGCCCATGTGTGAGCACCCAGGAGCAGATGCTGAGGGGCAGCACAGCCCCTGGTCCAGATCATTCCAGGCAGAGGCTGCCCAGGGCCAGGACAGCCCTGCCCCCCTGGAGCAGCCCTTTGGGGGATATCAGGGGCTGGGCTGTCTGGGAGGGAACAGTGATTCCCCCAAGGAGCTCTGTGCTGGCATTTGGCACTTTCGTTGCTTTCCACATCTTCTGCTGGTTTGCATTACTTGCAAAAAGGCAGCATAAAGTGGAAAAAGCACGTGTTTTCAGAGTTCTGACAGTTTATACAGTGTGCCATGCAAGACAGCCCAACTATTTTCCTTTTCTGAAAAAAAGATTCCCCTGAGCAAGCCTTAATTCCCAGTTCCAAACTGACTGGCAATTAGGAGTAGATGAGCACTCCACGCTCCATCACAATACAGTTACAACTATTTAAAACCCAATTAATTTCTTTCTAACTTTCCCATCAAGCTGCAAAGTTCCAGTTGGCAAGGATTTTTACTTTGATTTTGAATTCCTGCTTGGAAGATTAACTGAAAATGGATTTGGCTCGAACAGCTGCACTGAACATATTTTGTTATTTTGTTGCCATCTCAAACAACAATACTTAGCACTCTTCATCTTCAAAGCATTATACAAACATTGAGTCACATCCCCTCACAACAATCTCGTGACATCACCTTCTGTGAATAAAATCATTCTCATTGCAAAGAGGTGGAGAAGCAGCAAGAGATCCACAATTTGTGCGGGGTCACAGGGAGAGCCCTTGGCTGAGGCAGATGGAGGGGCCAGGGGCTCACGAGCCCTGTTCTGGTCCTCACTTTTATTAACCTCCACTTCTGCAGAGCTGAGGTTGCTTTGGGGAGGAGTTTTCTCCCCTTTTTTATTTTTCCAGCTCTGTTCATCCCAGGATAAGAGCCACGGTAGCCAGCTGTGCACGTGCTCGTGCCACTACCTGTGCCGCCACCTGAAGTTGAGCATGCACGGCTGGGTCTGGGCAAGAAGTTCCCTTTTCCCTCACTGAATAAATGGTATTTTGGGCACTGTTCCAGTGCATCTCTGTCCTCACTGAGGCCCGTGCATTGGCTCCCTCCAGCAGGGAAGGAAGGTGATCTTTCTCTTGAGCCACACTCAAGTGTGACCAAGCCGTGATCTCTGAAGGGGGGAAGCAGTGCCAGGGCCAGCACTTAATCCCTGAGTGCTGTTTGCTCGAGGCTCACACACCGCACACGTGGCTTATGGGGCTAAATTAGGAACCTCAGGTGGCTCTGAACTGCCTGGAGAAAGGTGCCTCCTTTCAGGGGGGAACTCAGAGACCTTCATTGAGGCTCTGCTGACGACAGAGAGCGCCTGTGCTCCTGAATTAGACATCTAAATCAGTAGTGTGTGCGAAGCAAAGTCAAAACACATCCCTATAAATACATATTCTGCAGTGCCAGCTCCCATGGAGTGAGTAAACGTCAGGAATGTTGAGCACAGAGCTGTCAGGGCTTCTTTTCCTGAAGAAAACTGACAAAACCCCCCACGCTATTTGTGGTCCCTTGCACGTCTTGGTTTGTTTCCCTCCTTATTTGGCTTCTTCCTAAATATCTACAGAGATTTTTCAGAGTGAAAGAATTGGATTATTCCCTACAAAACTGCATTACCTAGAGAGCCCCTTTCCAAAGCACTCCGAGGCACAAGCGAGGGAACTGCTCCTCCTGAGGCACAACAGGTATTTGGTGACAAAATCTAGCTTTTGCTGAATTTATGCCTTTGTGAGGTGAAACACCCTTGTTTGCAGCCTGGAAGGCACTGGGAAGAACTGGCATCAGGAGGCTGGATCATTCCCACCCCACTGCTCCTGCAGCATTTAACAAATCATTTCACCTTCATCCTGCTGTGAGGTATCCTCCATCTCAGCAAGCACCGCCAGGTCCTTCCTCTATTAAGTCCTAGTGCCAGTTTTTGAGTGCAAAAATGCCCACAGAATTCCCAAAACCAGCTGAATTGTTATTGCCTCGAGTGCAGGAAATTCCAGACAGGAAGAGCCTCCTTCAGCTGAGAAAGCTGGAGCCAGTGAACCTGAATGCAGAAGGAGCAATGAAATTGTTCAGGATCTCACTAGAGGTGAGGGCACCCTTGCCACTCTTCTTAGCATAATTTATCTTTTTCTGGTATCTCAGACTAAAAGAACACAACCACAAACAAAGCCACCAGTGATGTGCAGCTTTCCAAGCAGCAAGTCTGACTCCAGAGGTGAGCACTGTGGCAGCACTGACCTAGCTCATGTTTTCTGCAGCACTTTCTGGCATTTTAAGTTCCCCACAGGGAGCCATAACGGCCTTTCTGTCACTGGGGTAGTAGGAACACATAAAGACACCAAGAGCACAGAAAAAATGTACAAGGATAGAAAGAGGATGCAGATGAAAGAATTTTTGAGAACTTCTTTCTCTCCATAACAACTCCCAATTGATGGCTTTTGTTTTATTCTTTGCTCCGTATGGGACTGTATTAGCAACTGCACACCCGGGGACTGAAATGAACCCACTGTACTCCCCACAATGCACCAAGTGTGTAAAATAATCCTTTCCCCATATTTATCATCCATCTCCACACATTCTGGTTGCAGAATGGCAAAACACCGCACAATAATCTCTGCGATGGAAGAAGCAAGAACAAAATCTTGTGCTGTTCCACTTGCTTAGGTGCAGTGAATTAAATGGCACAGAAGGATGAGTTTAAAATTGATGTTTCTCATTGTGCCATATCACCACCAAAGTTTACAGGGTAACAAAACAGGCAGCTGGATCAGGTTCTCACTGGGATTTCAACCAGTGGCATGGAAGACCTTACATGAACCACTACTGGAGTTTCAGGCTCTTCATACCAGAGCAGTGTTTTACACAAGCTTCACTTCACAGGAGCATCGCTTTTTTCAGGTGTAATGAAGTGATGAGCTGTGGAATGAAAAGGAAGAAAGGTATCCAGATACTAAAGGCCTTATGTATTTATTACTTCAAAGTGAAAACACAGTGCAGACTGGAGGGGGGAAAGGTTCAGTAAAAGCGGTTTCAGCAGAGGAATTTCAAATTGTTCACATATTCCTTGGAAAGAATCCACGGCACTTTCATGTGCTAAGAGTGGCGCTGTGTTAGAAGTTGTGTCATCTGCAAGAGCAAGAAAATAAAAATCTAGCTAACTCTTGATTCTGAACCAATTGACTTGTCCAAGAGCAAACAAAACATGAGAAGAACGGGAGAAAAAATACACCCTGAGCAGTCCAGGGTCAAGAGGAAGTTTTGTGGATTGTAGCAGCACAGATCCCCTCTCTTGAGAAACAGCTGTTATTCCAAATGGCTCCTGAAAAGCACTTTTATGAAAATTCCATTGCTAAAAAAAATAAACAAGGAGGCAGAACGACTACCATAAATATAAAAATAAAGAGTAAAAATACACACGTGTATGAAATATATATTTAAAAACATAAATATAGACAGAGAATGAAATGTTCTCAGATAAGTCTGAGACACCATACAAAGAAAATGTGACGTTCTTGCCAACTATGGACAGAAAAAGCCCAGCAATTGTGGCCATTAAAGATTTATAGGAGATTCCTGTAAAAAGCAAGAAGCAAAAACCCAGAAGTCACCAAAGCTATTTCATTAGACAGGCCAACTTAATTAATTTGTTCGGTTCGCTTCTCTTCCATGCAAGGGTGTAAACGCAGGGTGGGAAGCAGGAGGCTAGAGGTGATGGGAACGAAGCTCATTAGGAAGCAATAAAGAAGGAAGAGACACCAGAAAATGAATGTTAGTTCATTGGGAGAATTTTAAAAAACGCCATTTGTCTTTGTGACACGGAGGCAGCGAGCTGAGCGGGCCGAGCAGGGGAGGGTTTGCAGGGACCTCTGGCTCCCGCTGGCCTCTGACCCGAGTGTTCAATCAGCGCTGAGCTGCGCACGGGGCCACCTCGGGGTGTCAGCGAGCAGAGTCCTTACAGACTGCCAAAAACCAGAGTCACCGACACCCAACGCAGCTGACGAGGATTTCAGCACACTGCAGAGACCAGTGCCAGCGCTGACAACTGAAACTCCAAGCTCATGCACACCTTGGCCCCTGCCTGGCTTCACCTGACACGGCACACACACAGCTCCTCCCTGCTCCAAGAACTCCATACTTCCATGCTAGACTGGACTCAAATGCTCTTGAACCGGGACCGTTTACCCAGGCAAAAATTTTACTTCTGCATAGAAACTCATTTCCTACGAGCAGGAATTCAGGGGAAGGCCAGCTCGTCCTTAGGAAGGGGAATCCAGACATCAAGCCAGCAGTCTTCTGGAGGATTCTCCATGAACCACATCCCATAAATGAGTCAGGCTCAATTCTTTTATATCAAAACAATATCTTAGCTTTAATGAGTGCAACTGCCAATACAGACAGCCTCACGTTATGAATCGCTATTTTCTCCTTCCCAGCACTTTCTAATTTCCTGCTAAGGAGGCAGCAGAATGGGGTCATTAATCTGAATTAGGAATATCCTGACCTGCTCTGCACTTTATCTGCTAACATTCTCTGGCACAGCAGTATCGGATGGGATTCTGTATGTGAGACAACAGGGGGAGGTGAGAAATGTAGGTCCTGATTTTAAATAACCTCAGGAGAGGTGTATTTTTAAACCAGCAAACTCTTAAATGTAGAAGCAGCACAGGGTTCTCTGTCTCGCAGCATCACAGGAAATGTGTTGAGCAGACAGCAGAAAACATGTTCTTTAAATGAACTAGCATGGGGGTTTTGTATTTTACCTTCAGATTAAATACTGGAGTATATTGAGAATACACCAATGAATGAGATCACAAAACAAACAGAAATAGAAATGTAAGGTATTAAAATAGAAAAAGAGAACAATTAATAACAATGCTCAGAAAATTAACGAAAACACTGCTCCATTTACAATGCAGCTTTCCTCACCTGGGAGCCCAAAGGCCCTGACAAAACACAGGTGATGCTGGGTCTGTGCCTTCCAAGCAGAATTGCACAGAGACACAACCATGATACAGCCCAAGGGGTCTAGTATCTGAAAACACCTACACACTCCAGCTTTGTTTTCTCTTTTATCATTATTTTTGTGGGACTAAAACAGAAAGTGCAAGCTGTGGGCACAGGACAAACTCAGCGGCCAGGACCGAGACCTCAGCGCTGCCCAGACCCACTGCCAGCTGTGTCACAGAGGAATGCACCTCCCTCACAATAACTTTCCACAGATGGATAATCCCTGCAAAGCCACTGGCGGTTTTCCACAGGATTTCAAGTGCTCCTGGAAAGGAGAGTTTCCAGCAGGCAGCCCAAGGCCCCGGTTGTGGGGATCCCCTCGGCCCCAGGAGACCCCACAATGCACAGAACAGTCCAGGTTTGCAGCCCGTGCTGCTGAAGGAGTATCTGCAGTGGTTTGTTGGTGTTCTCAAGGCA
>VXBU01017581.1:29875-133477 GCA_013400315.1 Bombycilla garrulus | reverse complement strand
AGGAACCCCCTGGGTTCCAACACAGGTGAGCTCGACGCGAGGGCTCTCGAGTTTGCAGGGCTCCTCCAGCAGGACTGGGCCTGACTCAGGGAGCAGCTCCACAAGGCCACAGTGAACATCTGTCACCTGGGACTCAGCATCCTCAGCAGCAGCAGCACCATGGGAAGCTTTGGCTGAAGACACGGAAGAAATGTGCACACACATCTAACCCAGCAGAACACGGCCAATTCTCACTATGAATTACTCAGTAATTATTCTCCAACCCCTCTATGTATTGGAGAGGCCAAGAAGATTAAAAGCCAGCAGTAAAACTTTCCTCCCTACATATTTCTCTGTTAAAATCCTAATTTTCCCCTGCCTATGGCTGTTTTACTAAGCCAAAATCCCTTCAGCATTTAGTTCTACTAAGAACTAAGTGATCTTTCCTCTGCCCCAAACCTCCCAGGGTGGCACATCTCTTATCAGGGTTGGATACCATGATAAGCAGTTACATCTCACAGTGCAAACATTTCTCAGCTCTGTGAACCTCGTTGCTAAACGTATACTAGAAATTAGAGCCAAGGAAGCTAATTAAGGCAGAAGACAGCTTCTCAGTTGTTCATATTTCCGTGCTTGTTATTTGTTGGCTGTGCCTCAATTTTTCTCATGAAGGAAAGGATCAGCTCATCGCAGCCTCTTCTCAGCCTGCTGACAGGACAGAGAAGAGGGAGAAAAGCCAACGCTGTGCCCCCGAAGCTGACAGGTATCAAGAAACAGATCTGAAAGTTTGAGGCTAAGATCCCTCCAATTTCTGTACAACAGATCCTTCTCCAAACGAGCGGTGCTGTGGTGCCCCCTCCCTCATCCCTGCACAGCACACAGCAAGAGAACATGAGAGGAAATGTTCGTGCTGGAAACAAGATGAGCACTGACAGGTGAGCTGATTTCCTCCCTTATTTGATGTAAAGAAGTTTTACAGGCACATCAGAGTTTTCTCTTCCATGCAAACAGATCACAAACAATGCAAGGTACAGGCTACAGCACCAATTTTTTTTCTATTTCTGTTAACATGTGACACTCACAAGAAACAGGATGGAGCTGGAGAAAATTAAAAATCCCTATATAGCTTCCTACCTTTCCCAGTCCTGCTACCTTTGTCCCATCTCCCTTTCTTGTTACCAGGACATGGGAATTTCCATATAACTCCCTGACTTAAAAATACATTTTGTGCTGAAAAAAACCAAACAGATTACAGAGGGCAAAGGGCTGGGAGCTCCTGCCTTGATTAATTTCATATATCTTTTAGATATATATGCTGGTGTGCGAGCCAAAAAGAGCAAGGTAGGCTTTAAAAGTGTGGGTGTACCTCTCTGCTGCTTATTCAGCTCTGACTTCCTTTTACTCCAGAGAAAGAACTGCAAACTGTGGAGCTGATGACCTGTGGTTTGACAACTGCTTGAGGACCAGGAAACCACTTGCTCTGCACTGGACAGGCACCGGTCGGCTTCATTTTTTATTTTTTTTCCTCTTTTCAGCCTCTGACTATAAAAACGATTTATTACATTTTGGCAAACAGTTCAGAGTGCAGGAATTGCTGGTCAGCAGTCCTGCTGCCTCAGCATGCTGCCTTTGCCAGCAGCTTTCAGGAAACCCATCTCTTTTTGGGCAAACTTCGTTGGTTCCTGCTGTCCCCAGGGCCCTGCTGGGCTCTCCCTCGTGGCTGTGTCCCCATGGCCGAGCACCTCAAGCAGCCCCTCCTTAACTCTGAGGATGCTCCATTCACCTCCTTTACTGCACACTACCAACCTTTGAGGAATGGCATTGTCTCTCAAGGAAAACCTCATGATTTTCCACCAACATTCCACCCCTGAGCTGTCCTTCAGGCGGGTCACATGAAAAATAATTAATTCTGTCCCCAAGTTGATTCCCTGTCCCGTTTGAGTTGTGACACAAACAGGTAAATCCTAAACTCTAGTTTCAAATCCCAGTAAAGCTGAAACATTCTAACACTTTTTTTTTCCCCTCTCCTTCCACTGCCATCCAGTTTTTCCAAAGGAAACAGAACAGCTCTTTTCATGAGCTTTTTGAGAATTTTGGAGGCTGACACTCAGCCATGCAGCAATTCCTAGAAAAAGGAAAGCAGAACAACTGAACATTTGAACTCCCACAAATAACCTCCACGATGATTTTCCACATGACCCAGAAGAATTATTTTTAGAACCAGAAAAGTAGCTTTATTCTCTATTTCCACTTCGTCCTTGCAGTGCTGGAAAGGACATTCAGTAAGGATGAGTATTATTGTTTCTCCGTGATGCGGATTCCCTCGGAAAAGCAGGAATTCCTAGAAGTACCAGCCATGATGAAGACAGGCTGTTCTAAGCACGGCGCAACTCCTGGTGAGATCTTTCCCTCCTGAGGATTTTCAACCAAATTAGGCAAAACAGAGCAAAGCAAAGATGAGGAGTTTGTTTTGGAGGCCGGGGATCTTCCCGAGCTCCCGTTCTGCTGCAGTTTTGTGTGAGCTGGGACGAGCCAACAACCCCTCTAGACTTTAGACTCTGTTTCTAGGCAGAAATGCCTCCACCACCTTGCCATGAATTGAGAGGTTTTGCCAAAAGCTTTCAAGTGCCCTTTTCCATCTCAGACCCAACAGGCAACTTCCCTCCACCCTGACCTGTGCTGTCCACTCTGCAGGGCCTGGGGGTGCCACGTGCCATTGGGTGGCCACAGAAGAGGCTCAGGGTGCAAACCAGACCATCCCATTCTCCATTTCCAGTTCCGACACCCCCACGGCTCCACAGCCCACAGAAAGTCAGGTTATTTCCACAGCACCCCTGCTCTCTTCCTTTCTCAGTGAGTGCACGTTGCTCAAAAGCCCAGCAAATGCAGAATGCTCGTGTCCAGCTGGCAGGAGCCCCGAGAGCCTGGGACCCCTCAGTGAGGGCAGAGCTGAGGGAGGAGGCATAGGACATGCTACCTTGCACCAGGGGTGACATTTCCCACACAAACCTCTCTGATTTGCCAGTCCCTTACTTGTCCCTGCAGCCTGAGGACAAGCAGCAGCCAATGCCAAATGCTGCGTAAGCAGATTTTTCCGTGCGAATTACACAGAACTTTCATTTGCATGGCACAGGAAATGAAGCCATAAATTCTGTTTGCTGTAAAAGCCCATTACATACATCATATTACAGACTAACACAAACTCTGGTGAACTCAGCTGAAATGCATCTCAGCAAATGGCTGTGGAGGAGCTCAGCTCTGTTTGAAACATGAAAATGAAGGAGATGCATCAGCTGGTTAAAACAGATTTGGGATTCAGCACAGGGTTCCCAGCACAGGTGAGAACCAGGACCTGCTTCATGTCTGGTTTCTTCCTTAATATTGAAAGTCCCTCAAAGCCTCCTTTAGCATTTATATCCCTATTTGTCAAATTAAACTGGTCTTTGCAGACCTTTCTGTGATGTGCAATGCTGCAGATAAAAAACCTTGGCTTAGGGAATGCTTCTCTTCAAAGCTTTCCCATCTGCAGTGTCTCTGTCCTGCATTAGCCAGTGGAGACATCAAAAACAACATGGATACAAGTTCAGACTGAAAATTGGAGTGATTTTTAGGGTAAAAAAAAAAAATCTATTAGAATAATCCCTTTCAAGGAACTGAAAAGCTGCTGTGAGAACCATACAATTTATAGTGAATCAAAAGAAGAGATTCCAATTTCAGAAGTTTTAATTTAGGAATTTTGTACAGTGATTTTTGTTTTGTGGTCTCATAGAAACTCTTGAAATTCTGTATGTGTCATCTGTTGGTTATTTATCAACGTGTGACATACTATGCTACCTATTTCTAGGAAATTGTATTAGAAACTTTTGAAATTTTTTGTGTGTCATCTGTTGGTTATTTTTCAACTCGTGACATACTGTACTACCTGTTTTAAGGAAGTTGTATTAATTTGCACGTTGTTAAGAGGCTACCTTGGTTTTATCCACATTTTATGCATAGGAAGAGTTAAATGACAGACTGTAGGAATGTCACAGGAGGTATCTGTGCCTCCCTCCCTATGTGCTTTTTTGCTTTATCTGCTTCCTTTTTTTTGTTTTAATAGCACCATCATCATCAAGAAATCAGAATCGAGAGAGGCTTTTTCTTTTTCCCCTCTTCCTCCCAGGTTTTGTTCTTTTTTTCCCCTCAATGAATGAAACCTCTGATGCTGCAGGGGAAATTTAGCCATAATTCAAGCAATCCCATCCACATCTCCCCGAGTGTGCAGGGTCAGCGTGGCAGGTTTTGTTTGCTTAGGTGGCTCCCATCATTATCTGATTTCTTTCCCTCCGTGGGTCACGGCTGTGCTGAGGAGCACGTTCCATTTGTACAAACAGCACTTCGGTTCTTTAATTAAAATGCAGCATAATCACAAACAATTGAGCAGCCATCACCGAGGCACAAGGCAGAACAGCTTGTCACACACAAGCCACAGAATTAAGGCTGGAGACGATTTTCATTTGTTTCCTTATTAAGGACCATAAATGAAGCCTTATATTATTTGGAGATGCTTAGAGAACATAGGTATGAGCACTTGGTGGGTTAATCACTTCCAGACAGAAGACTATTGGTAATTTCTTTAATTACAGTACAACTAATCAAACACAGAAAACTCAAAAGAATTGGCCGGTTCCTATGGATTAGACTGCAGGGGTCCCATCTAATTTCAGCGACTTAACCCACGATTTCCAGTCATGTATTTCTACTCCAAGTCCAGAACAAAAACCAAAGCTGCCTAGCAGATGGTGAGGTTACCATCCCCGTTCCTGTATTTTTATTTAATACAGCCACAGCTGAGGTTTGTGGCAAGAGAACATTAACAATCAAGTGAACTGATCGAGTGCAGCCCTTGCTATGGAGTCAGGAGAATCAGCTTAAACTTGCTGCAAAAAGTTAAATCCACAAACCCATCGAAGGCACCTCATTGCAACCTTTGTTCATAAGAGCAAATACGACTGTCAAAGCAAATGCAAGTGTAAAAACTGCTGCCTTTGTCTGCTTTAGTGTTTAAGACTGGAATTTTTCTTTATATTGCAACTAAATTACATTTATTTAAGGGGTTTCAATGTATTAAATAATTTACTGACATTGCCTTAATATTTGCCTGAATTACTTTATTTTCTATTTCTTTTTACCATTAATTTTTCATATTTTTAAAAGCCTTTTATAATATTAAGATGTTTATATTTGGCTGATTCCGACATAAAAATAGAGTGAGCCCAGTGAGTCAGAAATCAGCTCTTGCTAGAGAATCTTAAATGTATTCACAATGACACATGGAATAATAATTATTTTTACATGGGCTGTGATGGAGAAGGTAATAGAGTATATTGCAATGCATGAAAATAAGAACTCTTTAATCCAACATATGGTTTTCATGAAAGATGAACTTTAACTACAGACTAAGCAGAGGAGGGGAAGAAAAGGAAGGTGGGTGAGTTAACACAGGAACAGACAATTTACTACCTTAATATGAATAGAGAAGGGAAAATATCTTTCTGGCAGAGTCTATTCACACAAGAACGAAAGGATAAATTTCAGGGAAATTCCCTACATCAAATACAGCAGTTGGAAAGAATGTAAGTGCAATCCTTTGCTTCCCCATCTTAAAACAGGAAGGGATTGCCCAAAGAGTTTGAGGCACCTCTGGGTTTTCACAGCTGATTTGTAATATGCATTTCTGCATCTTGATTCTCCAGAGAACTTGGTACCCTCCTGCTAAATCTCATTTATAGTCCAGCCAATTCTCACCTTGAATTTTCTAGGAGCCTTCTGACCTCAGGTGCACACAGTTAATTCTTCCTCGTAATTTATCTTATCCTTCTTTCCAGCTAATTCAATTACTGCTTGATTAGTGACAAAGACAAAGGAGAAAATAAACCTGGGCTATCATTAAGGAACAGAGGCAGGGAATTGGGCTGCAGGGCTCCATGAGAGGCCTCTGAGCGGGGCAGGGTGACATGAGGAACGACCAGGGGCTCCCTGTGCCACCCTGAGGCCACGGGATGGGTCACACACCCCTGTGCTCACTGGAGCTGAGTCAGTGCTATGGGATCCAGGCTCCTTCCTCTCTGGAGACTTGTGCAATTTCCCTGAATTTCCCAAATTAAAAAACAGTGAGAATGGCACTTGATGATCTCGATAGGAAAATAAAGAGTCCAGGGCCTCGGTGAAGGGTAGGAGAGGTGTAAGTCACACAGCTGACTGCTAACTGGGAAATTTGCTTATCCCACAAAGGCTGCTTTTGAGCTGTGCAGGGAAAGATGCAGCCCTGCATCCCAATGCAGCCGCTCTCGGGGCAGCAAAGCCCAGCAGTAACGATTGATTTGCTGCATGTGCCTTCACAAGGAGCTTTGCTGACTACAGGAAGTTTTAATCAAACACTCAGAGCGCTCCCCAAACACTTGAGCAGATTCTCCAGCACACTGCTCCTCTTCCTACCTGCTCACCTAGCAGCATTTGCTCCCCGTGCTCTGAGAACACTTCCCTTTGCTCTGAGAGGGTGTGAGAGGGAAGTGGGGGTAAGTTCTGCTGGTCCCAGAGCTCCAGGGAGTCCTCCTGCTGTAGCTGTTAAAGGACACAGTTAACAGCCCTGCTCTAAGAGCCCTGCTCTCCTTCAGAGCTGCTCCCAAGTCTGCACAGATGGGAAAATATTTTCCTCCTTGCCATGTCCTCCAGCTGGAAGAGGATTGCTCCTCTGGTAAATCCCACCAGCGGCTGCGCTGCCGCAGCACGAGACGTGACGCTGCACCGTGAGGGCAAACTGCTCGTGCTGGGGCTGCTCTGGAGCTCTGCTGAGATAAAGCTACTCTGGCCACACTGAAGAGGCAGCATGAAGGATATTTGAAAAGGAATCATTTCCCACCATGTCAAATTGCTGCCCAAAAGCAGAGGGTTTAGCATTCATCTAACCGGCCTTTTAACAGCACAAATAGAATATTGTTATCTCCAGAGCAACGAGCCAAAAGGTGATTTCAGATAAAGAATAGCAGGGAAAGCTGATGAACCCGACAAAAAATAACTTTCTCTGAAGATGATGATGTTTCTGCTAGCACAGATGGGTTACAGCAGAAACCACTTATAGCCAGAACAGACATTCATCAAAATTATTTCACTGGGTTTGCCACAGGGTACCACAGCAGCTTCAGACATTTCAGGGATCCAAAAAATGTCACCTGGTGTCATGCCCGGGCTCATATAAATATCCTGCTGGTGATAAATTCAAGAACCAGATAAATCTTATCCTTTAAGGAGACTTGAGCTCCGGAGTATGTTTCAAATGTAAAATTTTACACCCTGCCTCAAGAAACTCAAGCAGCAATTCAAGATATTCCGAGGTCTCCAGTACCGCTGCAGCCCCACTGTTTTATTCTGCAGTGTTAACATATGCTTGGCTGGAAAACTGGGGCTGCTTTAATCAAGGCTTATTTGGCCATTGTACTTTTGGAATTATGAGATCACCAAAGGACCCAGCTCAGGATAATGACAGTGAATAGAAGGACTTTGGCCTGACAGGGAGGTATAAATGATGTCTAAAGAGGATACATCACCTTGTGCCAACTGGTTAAGCAGCGCTCCCACAGATGTTCCATATGTACAAACTTCTCAAACCCCATCTTTTCATTAAAAAAATGACCATAAAAATTCATCTCAGCTGAAGATGACTGCTTCACCCAGTGCCACAGACCTCTTTTTCTTATTTCAGGTAAGCTTTTGAAGCCTGGTTTGGAGCAGTGCCCTGTTGGGTCAGCACACTGGAGCTGATCCTGCAGTATTTACACAGCGGGAGTCAGATGGAGCAAAGCAGAGTCAAGGCACTGGGTGTTGAGCTGCCACTGCCACGTCCCAGGTGGGTGCAGGGGTAGAACCCGGAGGCAAAACCACAACCAAACAAACAGCTCCACGTAAAGCAAGGAAAAAACATTTGTTTTCCCTTGATCCACAGGAAGAGGAAACCTTTCCAGGGAGCCTGGAGGCAGCGACAGACTATCGAGTGCAGGGATCCCCAGCCAGCTCCACCTTGCATTGGTCTTTCTTCTGGGGCTCCTCGTGCCCACCCAGGGACAACAAATGCCAGAGACTTTCCTGTCCCCAGTTCTCCAGCAGTGTACAAAAAGTCCTTTTCTCATCAGCTGTCTGAGCCGAAGAAGCACTCTGGAGTCCTTAGTTCGTGTTCTCNGCCCCTGGGTTCCAGCCCCTCCTGGCCTCCAGGGTGCCCTGCAGCCCCTCTGCAGGCAGAGGGCACCTCCCGGACCCGGGGCTCACCAGCACCGGCAGGAAATTCGTGGAAGGTGCAGCATTTCCGAGCAAACGCGCACTCGCGGCTCTCCCTGGAACAAGGCTCCCAGTATAGCTGCGGTCAGAACCTGCTCCAAAGGAAGCTGTGCTTATTTATATTCTGGAGACACATTTGAGCCCTTAGTATCTTGTTTTCCGAACTCACTTTAACAAAGCGTGCCTTTTCCGAGGCTTGCTAATGAGCCTAGCATACTTAGGGAAAAAATGTAAAATATACAAACAAACTCACTGTCAGATGGGTTTTTCCAAGACCTGGCCTGAAACTCAGAGAAATAAGAAATAAATGCGATGTCCCTCCAAATATCTTACAAACTCTGACGAAGAAAAAAAAAACCCAACCTTGATTTTTCGGCCAAATCTCCCAGCTGCTTTTGCAATTCATAACAGGTCTGGCTGAAGAGTTGGTTCATTTTTATAAATCCAGTTCCTTTTCACAAAAAAAAATGTTACTTTAATAACATCCAAATCCTGATTATTTCGTGCTTAAAACCAAACTTTGTTAAAAGACAGTGCCTTTTCCTGCACTGCACTTTCACACAACGTACATAAAAGCACTTCTAAATTGCTTTTGGAAAGAGCGTGCCCCTTCCAGAACCAACGCTTTTACTCCAGGATTAGGATGGGTCAATTTGAGAGAAATAAACATAAAACAAGATAAAAAGATAGCATCTAAAATCCTGGAGATCAGTAAACCATCAAAACACACGTGATACTAAATCTTCAAAAACCACTTATGTTCAAAATGCAACTAATTGGTGACCAATCGGTGCAAGTTCCAAACTGATAGCATCATTCCTAACACCAGGACCCCCAAAAGTCAGGTTTTGAAGGACATTTTTCACTGGATTGTCTTTATTTCATCAATGCTGATCAGCACTGGACTCTCAAGGATTCTTCTCCCTTCTGGCAGGTGTAACATTTTCCAGGACCCCGTTGCTCCACCTCACTGCTTTGATTTCCTTAGGAACTCGGGGGTGGAGTGCATTCTGGGCCTGAGCTGTTGGAAGGGGACACCAGAAAACATTTTTGCCCTATATGCACACAGTGTTCGTGGAACTGTGCACAAACACATCTGGGAGCTGTCATCTGCCTCACCTGAGCGAGCTCTCCTCCTCAGGAGTTCTGTCCTGACAAATGACACAAAAATCACCCTCTAGGAACCAAACGTGTTTCTCAGAAATGCGTCTGCCAGCCTTGCCACCAAGCCTTTTTCCACCTCCAAGCTCCATTCCCCAAAATAGCTCTGAAGGATTTCCAAAAGGCCACGGAGACACAAAGCAACTTTCCCAGGTGGCTTGAAGCCTCGTGTTTCTCACCCACGACATGACAGAGGAGGGGTCTGGAGAGGTTTGGACCACATTAAGCCTTTTTTTCACACATGTACCAGAAGTTTCTGTGGAGCTGCATGCCATAATGCGCTTGGCAGCAGAATTACAGAAGTAAATATTGTCATTTCTGACATCTGATGAACTTTTCCTGAAGGACAACACAGCAGATCTTGGCTAGGGGCTCTCCAATACCACAGCACGCATGAAACACTGTTATCCCTCAAATGAAAAATGGAATTTTGTTTAATGAATAGTTAGGAAACAAATTCACGCCAGCATTAGCAGGTTGTCCTTTGAAGAAGTTGCCTGCCGTGGTCAAAAAGCAGTCCCCTGAAATGGGACCAAGCAGCCAGAGATTCAGATGGAAGTTCAGCTTTCTTAGACCAAGTTCTGCAGCTGGTCCTGGTGTGGAGACACCTCCACCTCGCTGTGCTTGCCGAGCAGCAGGCACGGTCACTTTGCTGCTCCCTGGTGCCACGTTAGACACGGGGTCAGCTCAGTGACCAAACTGCAGAAACTGGAAACCAAAGGCAGCACAGCTCTGCCACACAACAAACCTTGCAAATGCCACACTGGGGGATGACTTGGGCTCAGTGCCACCAAGAACTGCCAGGCACCCAAAGAGTGACACAGCAGCAAGCTGGAGCTCCAATCTCCTTTCCTCAAAAGTCAGTCCTGTAAGACGTCAGGGAGCAGGGCTCCAAACCCTAACGGGGATTTTGAGAATTCCAGAGTTTGCTGCTCCAAAAACACACAGTTTGACCAGCCTGCTGTCAGAGCTGATTCCTACTAAAACAAACGCCGAACATGTGCAAATACTAAAAGATGAATTTCCTGTTTGAACAGTCAGCACAACAGAACATTGCCAAAGGAATCATTGCAACATCTGTCAACGTAACCAACCAACTTCCAGCCAGAAAATAGGACAACCACGATTTGTCATCAGACACAGAACCAATGCCCCAGCACAGCCTCCCTCTACCAAACTCCACATGGAGATAAAACACGAGCAGGATGGGGTGCAAGGAAGAGCTGCTGTGATCTCTCACCCTTCCCTTCCTACCCAAAGGGGGACTGGAAGCCCCTTTGGTACTTAGCAAAGGAGCCACCCTCCAGGCAGTGTCAAGTTTGAGACAGCTCTGTTCTCTCCAAAAATCAGTTGCTCATGACCATGGAGCTGCTTCCCTCAGACATCCCACTGCCAGAGTTACAAGCCTGGACAAACCTCATGCAGACATGCAAAGGCATTGCAGTGATGGCAATGACAAATCAATCATATCAACAAGAAATTATGCTTCAAGGTTTTTTTTATAAATACTTCCAAGACCTTTGCTAATTTTCTAAGCAATCACCCATTCCTCGTCACTCACAGGGAATCACTGATGACAAAAAGGTTTCATTTCAGTTCTAAGGGAAAAGGTGTTGCTGCTGGCAGCCCACTGCACAGGTGTGTGCTGGTCCCTGCAGGGGTGGCCAGCCCTCAGCATTTCCTTCCTGCATGGACTCACTGAAAGCTGTTGGTATGTGCAGTGGGACACTCCAACCCCTGAGAGATGTCCTTTTATCAGTGCAAACGATGCTGATGTGGTTGTGGGGGTTTTAATCTTTTTCAGGAGCCAGAAATTCCTCTACAGCCTGAGTGCCCGAAAAGTTATTACACTCGTGTGCAGAAAAGGTAAATGCTATTAATTTTGCTTTTAGAATTATGTAGGAAAAGCAGAGGGAGCCAAATGAATGCAGTCTGATTTGCCCAGGTGGTTCGAGAATCCTGCAGTGCCAAAGAGGTGGTTTCTGGCCACAAGTGGCCAGGGGAAAATTTCCTTTGTGAACTTGCTGCCAGTGGAAAGACTTTTCTGAGCCTCTTCTTGCTATTGTGGCACATGGAACGTGCCAGGGAAAAAGAAAAGGAAGACAAAAGAAAGACACAGAGAGTGTAGCATTATGCTTCAAGGTATCTCAGGAGAGGATGCCACAGGAAGCTGCAGCAGCAAGGCAGAGTTTTGCTCAGAGTTCCCTCCCAGGATACCTGCACAGAGCCAGCTCGCATGCCTGGGATTTGGAAATGTGAACGGGGCCCTTAACTTCCAAAACCCTTCTTCCTGTTTCTATTTTAAACTAAAAGGAGCCACTCAGAGCCTGCAGAAGAAGGCACAGCCCTAAAGCTCTCCAGGCTTGGGGCATCTGAAGCAGTGGTGGAAAACGTGCTTGCAAGTTGCTGCTGCTGTTTGTAACTCTGTTAACAAAATCTGTACTTTTGTTATATAAAATACAGAAAGTGGAAGTGGAGGAGGAGGAAAAAAGCACAACTGGCACAGCTTGTCAGACACCCAAGCTGATATAACAAATATTTTCAGTGCAATCCTCAGTTTCCAGCTCACTTCCACACATTGTGAATGGGAGTTCCCCTCGTTTCCTTTGGGATACCACCCCCAGATATAACCCAGCTCATTATCAAGAAGCTCCTCTCAATATTCTTTTTTCATTACTTTTATCTTACCAGTCTTGAATATGCTTTCCTCCTCATTCCAAATGACTCCTTTATTACTTGGATATATTAATGCTCTCCCTCTCAGTGATAATCAATGGAGCAGTTGCATTCAGAAAAACTCCAGATGAACTCAATTAATTAAAAAAGAAACTATAAATAACTGCCATACTCTCTAATTAGCCACTTCCCACTCCTGCACAACAGCAAACCCTGTCTTGAGAGTTTGGACTCAATTATTTGACCCAAAGTTTGGAGGATGAAGACCCAAATGCATCTTTAAACACACAGAGCAGTTTCCTGAAGTGAGGCCACGCAGTTTGAAGCAGTTAAATCCAGCTGGCTGCATGATCCATACAGCTGTGGCTTCCCTCAGCTCTTAAATAAAATATTAGGGTGTGTTTCTATTGTTTGTTGGCTGTCATCAGCCCATCTTTCAGCTGACGGGGGTTAAAGGCTATGTAGATTCCTGGGACAGCTGTTTGGTAATTGTCACAGGCAGTTACTTGGTAACCCAGGAAAGGCAATCTCAGGAGGTGGATTCTTGGTTGCTAAGCGATAAATTCAGGTAAAATAACCTTTTCCTGGATTTTATTGCAACCACAGGCTCCAACTGTATAGTCCTGGGCTTTTCTTTTTTTTTTTTTTTTCCTTTCTTCCCAGGGATGGGATTTAAAATTATTGCTGAATAACTTTTCTGGGATCTCATGCAGCATTCAGCACGGGTTAAATGAGGTGGCACCATATTCTACTGCTATTTGAAAGGATAAATCCACGACAGGCTTCTACAGCACATTGCAGACGTGCTGTTCGTGAGCAAAACAGAGAAAGGGGCAGGTGCTGCTCCAAAAAGGACCTGCTGCTCCTATTTAATTTTTTAGGGGTAGGATTTTTTAAAATTTATTTTTAAGAAACTGCAGCACGCAGGTTTGAGCTGAGCCAGATGCTTTTGTGCCTAAGGCTCGCTGAGCAAAGCACTGCCCCCCCTGCCCTTGGCAGCATCGTAGGGGTCAAACTCCCTCGTGGACACAAAGTCCTTCAGCAGTTTCCCCATGCGTGTGCCACAAACAGGAGCTCAAACTGAACCTCAGCTCTCAGTGCTCTGTAATTTCTTCACCTACGAAACAGATCCTGGCAAGAATTATTTTTCTGCATGGCGACCTTATTTATGGAAGCCTTAGAGGGTGAAATCCTCAATCTTCATTTTCAACCAAGGTGTTTTTATCGGTTGCTACCCTATCATTATTGAGTAATTCTCGTGTCCATTTCCAAGGAAATTACAATAAATCATCACACGCCTTCCCCCAGAAGAGATGTGCAAACAGAATTTGGCCGAGCTGGCTGCACTGACCCCATCCTGCTGTCACAGAGCAGGGCAGAGGAGGGCTGTGCTCAGGGCTGGGCTGCACAGGGAAGGTTCAGCATTGGCCCCGGCCTGGGAGCCAGGTGCAGCTTCCCAAAGGATCTGTGCCTGGGCAGGTACCAGCCCAGTTCCCTTTCTAGGGGCCCCTGACCAGCACAAAGAAAATCTCACCCTAATTCCTCCAGCATCCCATCCTCCTCTCCCCGTGGATCTGAAGGAGGATGCTGATCCCTGCCCTGGGATCACGCTGTCTTCACCTCCCAACCACAGCAGAAGGACTTGGCAGAATTGTCTCGTGTTCCTTTCAAGGTGTCCCTGTGTGCAGAGCCTCGTTCAGTGACCTGCCACCCGGGAACAACTGAGCTCTGAACAGTGTGGAGCTGACCTCAGAAACCTTCAGGGAGGATTGCTGCAGCCAGCTCTACAAAATCCCAGTGACCAAGAACAACTCTCGCCTCGCTGAGAGGAACTTGACCATGTTCAGAGTCATTGCCTTGACCAGGAAGAAGGGAGCTCCTGCAGCCACACTAAAAACCTAAGGACACCTCAGCTGGCCGAGGAACCCCCCTGTTCTACTAAAAACAGTTAAAGGAGTGAACTGAACCAGAGAATTGCTTCGAATGAGAAACACACTGACATGTAACAAACCCTTTTGTCACAAAATTACAGAACTGCTCTCCTTTCAATCACTCCAAAAATTACTCCTAAGGAGAAAGATCTGTACAAAACCAGGAGAAAAATTCTGGTTTCCAGCCAGACAAAAGGCACGTTTTTCAGAGGTACTGTATTTCTGGTGAAGGAAGAAGCCCGTTTGCTGATGTTTGCCCTCACACCTGGAGATGAGCCAAGGTTTGGATCCTTGCAGGGAAAGGCTGATGGAGTGGTTGAGCCCTGGTTCTCAGCTGAAGAGCCAGTGCAAGTTGTGCTGCCCTCTCCTTTATGTGCCATATGGCAAGTGGAGGAGTCTGGCTGGGATTTCTTATTGATAATTTCAGCTTGATGTTCAATTTCCACAGCCCCAGGAACACAAAAGCTCTAAAGCTGCATTGTTGTTCAAGGTATTAGGTTTGCATGCAAGCAGATTGAAAATACCATCGGCTCTGGAAGAAGTCAGGTAAAATGACACACAGAGTCAATATTCAGTGAAAGACCGGGCTCTAAAGACAGTAGAGGTCCAAGGAAGAACGGGCAGTGGCTTCCAAACACACAGAAGAGCACAGAAACAAAACCCAAAAGCACAGAAACAAAATCCCAAAGTACTTGGGAATGGCACAGGGAAGGGATGGGTCACATTTCCCACTACACATTGTAAAGGAAATACATATTTCACTACATCTCATTTAATGGCGTGAAAATCGGGTTAAATATAATAATATTCTATAACCATCTATAAACCACTCATCCTAACCCCTTTTACTGCTTCTTTGAACACAGGGGAAAGCAACTGTATCGAAATAAAGAGGCAAAGATCTGTTTCTGTACGACCTGAGGCTGATCCAGCACCCACAATGAAAACATTCCTGTTGATTCCAGTGTGGTTTGGATCAGGCTCCTCCTAAGACAGAGGCTTATACCAGGGAATTTTCTGTTGCTGCAGGAGAACATCTCAGATTCTGTCCAGAACTGTCTTTCTGTTCCTCAAAAATACTCTTTTGAGGAAACAAGGTGCCATCTTTTGTGAGACGTTTTCAGGCAGCTTTGAATGCTGAGCAAAATTACTTTGATACAGAAATCTCACTGATAAATGGTTATAAAACCTGTTTTGAAATGCTGCAAAGATCTGTCTCAAGAATTAAGCATTATATTATATCTGTGTTATGCAGAAAGGAAACAAATGTCCGTTTTTCCACAGCATACCTATCATCCTGTGCCTAGGAGTCATTTCTTCCCTTAAAATGGCATTATTTTCATTGTATTATTTATCCTTTCTTTTTATAATGTTTCAGATGATAATTAAACTTTTAATAATTAAGCAATGCCTTCCTGAGAATGGCCAGGCCCTGTTTCTGTTTCCTTATTCCCCTGCTGCTTAGGCATTATCCCCACCTAAAGCAGCAAGCATTAAACAAGCCACGAGTTTTGGGACCCAGGCAAACAGAGAGTAGAACAGAGAAGGCAAAGATTTTTAACTCACACAAACCTCAAAACAGCACCCTCCTTGCCTGTCATTTTTGTCCCTTGACAAGATCTCCAGGAAAAAAAAAGAAAAAAAAAAGAAAATTTTGCATTTTCAGTCTCACGAAAACCATGGGCTCTCCAGCAACGAGGCAACGGAAAAAATCAATACTTGCCATGTACCATGTAACCAATAGAATAAGGGCAATGATTTATGTATGGATGGATGCAGACTGAATCAGCTGGGGCCTCAAACACAGGCACAGAGAGAAGGAGCGAGACAGAAAGAGGTGTGGGGGTGAGCTGGACTGCAGTGATTATTCCTCCACTATGGCCAGATTTTTTTTTTTTCTGCAGCAATGATCCCCCTCCCTGGCGCTGCAGGATATGCAGGAAGGACTAGCAATGTGTGGAATATGTGCTGGACCAGCTTTTCTCTTCTTGCCTCAGAATGATGATGCTATGTTGAATATTGAGGTACAGTAAAAAAGGAAGAACGATACACGGGCTGCAGTCCTTCAGGCTTCCAGCTACCTCCACCCTAATAAAGAACAGCCCAGTGGGGCAACGAGAAATAGTTTAAAGAGAGTCAAATTATCAACAGGATAAAAATGTACCATCACTGCTTCATGACAAGGAAAAGCAGGAAGGGCTCACTGAAGAGAACTACTTATACCCCAGGAGTTTCTGCTGAGAATAGAGTTTTGTAAATTGGATTACCAGGGACACAGCACCATAAGGTATTTAATGACTGTGGTAACTTTTAGGATATCTAATACTGCTGTTGCTTTAGAAACAAAAGCATCATGCTAAAGATTGACTTGTCTGTTTGTGTGATGTAGGCTAGCAATAAACACTTATCCAAACTATTTGCAATGCTTTAATGCTGTACTGTTAAGAAATAGCTCGTAGATGACTTTGAAGTGAGAGTAATTTGCTGCAGAAATGTCATACTGTTTTATTAAAAATACCTCCTGTGTAGTTTGTGCCAAGTGCTCCAATAATCCGTAAAGATTCCTGCGATTGCTCGGAATTCAGGCTGTATTTACATTTTGCAGAATCAGATGTTCGTGCAGGACTTTCAGGATTGTAGTTTGCCATGAAGTAATCTTGCTGTAATTAATATTTCTGCCACAATTACCGCTGATGGCTGAATCAATTCTATTTTCTTTCTATAACATTTAGACAACATTTAGACCTTGGTATGTTCAGTCTGTCTCTTGAAAGGTAAAATATTTCAGAGAATGCTGTAGAACAATAGGAGGCCACCAGTTACATACACTGGTTAGGCAATGTTAGATCAATTAAAGCTTTAAGAATTGGGGGATGTTTCAAAGCCTGGAATTTTATAGGTGTCTGGGAATTTATCAGGTCAGAACAGAACAGAAACAATTTCCATTCTGCCTTCCCACACCGTATTGTGACAATCTGCTCGCGAGATTAATCACCAGCTACCAAACAATTGTGTTTTATGGTGAAAATATTGATGAATATAGGAACAAAATTTAGTTTAAGTATAAATAGATTTTTGTTTTCTAAAGGATGTGGTTGCAGGTTACCAGACTTTGCGCTTGAATTATAAAAATTCGGAGTATTTTGCTTTGCTATTACCTACCTATAATGTGCTTAGCATAACAGAGCATACACCTGTATGAGCACAGCAAAAAAGGAAAATAAGAGCCTGAAAAAAGAGTTGGTGTTTGATTTCCCAGTCAGCTGACAATGGCAGACAACAATAAATTTCAGAGAATGAAAGTAAGAAACACATTCTAAAGCAGAATAGGTATAAACAGCTCGTTCTTAATCCAGTTAGAAAATCCTTGTGGTGGCAAACACTCAACAGCAGTAACAACTGTCTGCCTATCTGTTCCTGGATCCTTTATCCCTCTGTTTTTACTCATCCCACAGATCAGAATCTTGGTACATTTAAACATTTCAGAATTCTGTTAGGGTACAATGGACAAAGATGCAGCCCACGAGGCAAACAAAGCACAACAGAACACGATCCACAAGAGAAGACACCTTAGCAGCAACTTCTGATGTAGGAATGAAATGATGCTCCCAATTCAAGGGCATTTTCCCAGCTGCCCAAAGTCCTGGAACAGAACAGGGTACGGAGAGGCTTACCTGGGAGCAAGAATTGTAATTCTCCTGCTTTCTCTCCCTCAATAAACAGAGCAGAAACTCCACAGATGGTGATGGACATCCCTGAGTTCAGTTCTGAGCTGCAGCCACAAGGCCAGGGAGCTGCACCCTTCGGAGGGGGAGAGGGAAGAGCATGGAAAGCTCGGCCCCAGCCCCAGGGAAAAGTGAAGGCACCAGTTCTGCACAGCACCGGGGCCAGGTGAGTTAACAATGCTCTGGAGGCAGGCATGGGGGGCTTTGTGTTAAAAATGAACGCAAGTTTTTCCTTTCTCTGCACTGCTTTGGTAACTTGGAGCACGGGGTTTGCAGTTAAAATACCTGAGGAAATGCTCTTGTGGTGTTTGAATGGAGCAGCAGAGCTCATCTCAGAGCAAGCACACAGGTGCACATCTCACAAACAAAAGGAGAGGTGCACTGCCACTCCTGCGCTGCTCTGCCAGCTCAAGGGTTCTGAGTAGCAAAGGAACTTCAGAAACTGAGCTGCAGTGTTGTAATTAGGAAAAGATTACTGAAATTATTGAATTTGCAGTACAGAAAATTATCCTAATGTTTCACATGTACCAATAAATGTCTGTTTCCATCCAGCACACTATGTTCTCTTTGCAAATCACCATTTGAAAATACACTGAAGAGAACGTGGTGAAATCCACAGCTGAATTTTTAAAAGCTGACATATAAAATACTAGAGAAACAAAATCTTATTTATCATTTTTAAAGGAAAATATTTTAATCTGATGTTTACTGGAATTCATTTCCTTAGCATGATTTCAGCTTTTACTGGGAGAAATTTAGGAGAATACATTTAGGACAAAATTCAGGAGAAAAACACCGTTAGGCTTGCTCCTATTTACACTAATGGTGAGATTATCAGTAAAAAAAATTATTATTGTTGAATATAAAGTTTTTCATATTAATATAAAGTTGTTTGAATATGAATTTAAAATGCTAATCTTCTTAGCATTTTTAATATTTGTGCTTTGGAAACAACTAAAAAAAGGAAGCGGGTGTGTGACTTAAAAAATGTGTAATTTTAAATTCATTTTCTATACCAGGAAACGTATGTATACAACTGTGAGTTAATTTGTTTTCAAGTGAGCGTGCAGAAATTTCTAATTTCTCTAAAAGCAGCAGAATAATTTAAAATTATTTAGGGACACACCTATAGAAACACACTTCAAACTTTTCCTGACAATAAAGTATTGTAGCTTGTCCTATAAATAAGGAAATGTTAACGAATGTCACAGATTGAAGTATCTTATCATTCTGTAAAAACTGGATACTGTGGAGCAGCAATAGATGGTTTTTTGATGTCTTCATGGTTTTTTGTCTTGGTGTGGTCAAAGGACCATCGATATTTGTTGGAAACTGCAAAAAGTACTTCTGCAAAGTGCAGCACTGTCAGCTCCAACTAAAGCCAGCTCCTGGAGAAATGAACAGCCCAAGGTCCTGCCTAACACAAAGCAGAGGGAATTTAACACAAATGCAAAGTCTGCAAGGTGTCAGATTTAATACACAGTAAAAGGGAAAAAAAATCAACCCAAAAGCATTGCAGGCCCTGATTTTGGAAATGCTTGGATCACAAAAGCAGCACCACTCTGAAAATGCCCAGTGCTCTCCAGGCATGGCCTCAGTGCTGGGAACAGAATCTGAAGGGGAAACTAAGCTCTGATATTTGCCATGTAACAAGCCCCAAATATTGGTGTATCCATGCCCCCCTGAGCAGTGGGAGAGCTGACAGTGATCATCTGCAATTACTGGAATTGCATTCATCCTTTGCTATCATTTCCCGTACTTCCAGTGCACAACATCTGATTCTTTTATCTCATCCATACCACCCCAGCTCTGTCAACAGCTCCTGAATTTTTAAACAGGTACCTTTCCCTCCCCTCTTTTATTCCGCCTGAAATTTTCTGACCCCAGATCCTCAGATAGAGCAACTTCCATGGATTAAACAGTTCTATAGCGGACACCTAATAAACCACTATTAATTGTAATAGATTTTTGTTTCTTCTTCCAACGATATTTCCATGGCAACATTTTCAGGTTCTATTGTTGAGGGTGTTCTTCATTCCCAGAGCAGGTTAACCACAGGGCAGGAAGGGCAGGCTGTTGGTCAGCCTTTATTTTCTCTGGTCCTTCAGCAAAGGTTAGTTGAGGTCACCAGAAGCCAAAGGGTAATTACTTTTCCTCAACAGGGTTAAAGTCACACAGATTGCTATTGAGACAACTGTATGGACGACCTTCAGGATTTTATGTTCAATCTTCCTTTCTTTCAGCAGAGCAAATGTTAATAAGGAAGCAGAGAGGGTAAGAGCCCGGAGAGCTGGACACTCTGCAGCTCCACACTCTGCAGGTCTGCTCCTGACTGGCTGAGCACTTTTGAACAAAAATGCCTTTAGGTGAGCCCAGAGCACAAAAGGCTGCACAGTGATTTAAGTGTGAAAGATATCCATAGCCAAAAAGGACCTGCTCTGGGATTTCTCTAGTCAATTAGCAATATTCCAACTCAAATAAGAAAATTTTAGGAGAGCCAGCAGCCCCACATTCTGTTTCAGTGGCATGCATTTCATTAACGTCACTTCCTTCACTCCAAGGAATGAGCTGGAATTGCAGGTTTAACTGGGCAAGACTTTAGTGCTCAGTGTCTCGGGCCTGGCTCCTTCTTTGAGCTTCCCATGGAACAGGTGGGGATGGAGGAGAGCCAGAGCTCTGACCTGACCTGCAGGGAAAGCCAGAGAGATGGTTTGGGGAAATGAGGGCTTTCCAGGGATTTGGGGCAAGGAAAAGGGGTACATAAAGTGGAAATGCACTCACACTGTGAACCTGCCAGCAACAGAGAGCCAGTCCACATGGAAGCCCCATGTGTAAGTGCCAGTGAGCTGGAGCTGGTGACAGGACCATGGGGCACCTGGAGCACTGGAGCCAGCGTGTCCCTGCTCACAGCCAGGCACTGCTCTGCTCCTTTCCCTGCCACAAACTGAGCATCCCCTGGGGCTCTCCAGGCACCACTGCTCTCATTAACAAAATTAACAGCCCTGGCGGTTTTTTTTGTGGTACGCCTGTGAGTAAATACTGCAGCAGTGAAAGTCAATAATGCAAAGCAAGGGCAAAAAGAAGGGGAGGCTGTAGTCTTTCTCAACCTTAGTTTCGGTTTTAGTTGTCTGGCTTCTCTTCTCAAGCTCAGTGTTGACAAAATAAAATAAATAAATAATATAAGGATCAGGTCCTGATCATTAAAATATCCATTATGAGTCAGGGAAGTGCAACTCAGCTTCTTGATTGATGCATTACAAGGTAAGCTCAGCACAAGTTATAAATAATCCCAGTGCTGATAGATGACAAATGGAAGATTTGGTAATCAATCAATTCAAATGGGGCTAAATGGAAGAATAATGCATCATTTATACTTGGCTGTGCTGTACAGTATGTAAATTATTGAGCACTTGCTATAGCACTGTCACATCACAGAGCTGCTGGACAAACTGATGCTCATAAAACACAATCATCAGGCTCTGTTTAAGCACCTGTGGGACTCAGCCAAAGTTGTGGGCCACAGAAACTTTCTTCTCTCCAGCCTGAACAAGGGCAGACGTGTCTGCTCAGAAGTTTCCCTTTTCCCTGGGACAGCAACTGCTGTCTGCAGAGCTCAAACACCAATTCCCAACCAGAAATCATGTTAACCAGCACTGCAGACAAGATCAAATTTAGGATAAATGCATCATGGGACCATTCCTACGAAAGAGCTCCAGTTGCAGATCTAACTGGCATCTGTAACATGTAAGAGAATCAAACCCCCTGTGCTAGGAAAGCTGGCCTTTAGAGGCTCCCAAGCCTAATTCCATGATGAAATGAGCCTATACACAACCACAGTTACAATCTGTTCTGAACTACAAGTCACTAAGTTAATTAAGATGCCGCATTTGTTGGAAAGGGAATTTTCACTTGGAAGTGTGTCAGATCCAGGCTGCAGAAAGCAGAGATAGCCAATGGCCAGGGGCCACCCACACCACACTGCTTCTACCTAAACCCCAGAGTCAGGCAGTGGGTTGGGCTGGAAGGGATCCCAAAGTAAATCCAGATGCACCCACTGCCAGGGGTGGAACCAATGGAGCAGGAGAAGCCTTTCTGTGTCTGTCTGGGGAAAAATGGGCTTTCAGGAGGGCTGATAAACACCCAGGGTGAGACTAAAAGATCCAAGGAAGCTCCAAGGAAATTCAGACAGCTGTCCTGGATTAACCTGCTTCCTTAGGACTTCAAAACAATGGCATGAGCCTCAAAGTGCTGATATTGGCAGGTCAGAGGGCCAAGGAACATTTAGCCACTCTTATTTCATCATATTTAGAATATATTTCACCCAATTTCATTCCCATCACATTCTTAGAGCCAAATGCAGGCTTTGTGATTCCTATTGAATCATTAAAAGCCATAGTGACATGATACACCTAACCAGCATTTTTATAGATTTAAAAGTCAGAAAGGGCAAACCCAAACATAAATTTCAGTTTCTTTTTACTTCTTTTTACTTGAGTAAATCTATGGTAGGGTACCCCAATTGCTGATGGTTTGGAAATGGTCATTTGGATGAACTTTGCATCTACAAACCCTGACTGAAAATGGCACAGACTTGGAGAAGTCCAGCTGCACAGGCATTTGGTTGCTTTGGAATCTTCTTCTTGGGTTCTTTTTGTTGTTTTGCAATGAACAGACACTGTAAAACAGACTCTGAAAACCACCAAGGCTTCAAAATCATGCTCTCATCTCCAAAGTACAACCTGCCTTGGTCACTGTGTTTGTGCCCACAGAACTCCGAAAATATATGGGGTTTAGGTGAAGAGAACAATTGGAAACCCAAAAATATTGAAGCTGTTTCCTGATGGTTTATCCATTTCCTTCAGTTTTTTTATAATTCCTGGTCTCAGGATTAGTCATACAAAGATAAGCATTTTCCAGCTGTAGTGTAGAGCTGATGTTTTACCCTGGGCCTTTAAAGTGCAATTAATGGTGCATGAAGCAAAAGAGACATTTTAGATATCACAGATCTTAACCAGAAAACACAGGTAAAGAGGTTTCCCAAATGATACAACTGGAAAATGTGCAAATACAACAAGCTGGCAAGTTCACTTCATGTCAGAACTGCACAATCTTGCCTGGTTTCCCATTTCATGGTGAGGCCAGTGAGAGGATAAACTGCTCCTCCATCAATCCCACCTCATCCCTTCAGGCCTGTCCCATAAACCAGGTGAGAGCTGTGACATCCAGACTGGATAACTGGGAAACTCTCTCCTACAGAAGGCAAGGGAGAAACACATCAGCGTTACTGATTCCTCTTTCCCCTCGTGCCATAAGGGCAGGTGGCAGTGGGATCAGCGTTTCTTTGGATGTCACATGTGGGAAAAGCACATCCCTGGCACAGCATTTACCTGTTCACCTGTGACAAGTCCTCCCTTCCACGCTGTGACCCTCTGCATCTTGATTTTCTGTCAGCTTTTAAACCCCAGCTCATTAGAACAATCACTGCTCCTTATGATTCCTGACTTGCACAGTTTCTATTTAGTCTCTGTAGCAATCTGTTCCCTAAATGAACTGTGATATTCCACTTGGTGTGCTAAACGAGAATCACCAACAAACATTACATTTTCCCCTTAGCATTATTTACCTCACAGTAATTTAATTTGGAGGACACCATGTTTTAACTTCGATATTCAAATGAAGAAAGGTGGAAAAAAAAAAATAAAAAGGCAGCAGGTTGAATATTAACTGCAATTCTCCTTTCCAAAACGATCGCCGAGATTAGGAGTCGCAGGTGGGAAGATGTGTTAGCTCGAGATAGGGCTGAAGGTCTGGCAGGAGCCGGGCACAGCTCAGGACAGGTCCGGGAACAGCTGAACAGCTGCCGTCCCCACGGCGGGCACAGCCCGGCTCCATCCCGCTGCTGAGGCACCGCCACACCCCGAGAGGTAAGAGAGAAAAATGAGGATCGTCCCTAAACCCCGAGCGAGCTTCCCCCGCAGGGAGGTGAAGGACGGGGTGCAGGAGCTGAGGGCTGGTTTCCACCGCAGGCTCTGTGCAGCTCGGTGCCCCAGGGTGCTCAGCAGAAGCTCTGCAGCTGCTCCATCAGGACACTGCAGAAGCTTTGAACAGCGTCTGCCTCGGAAAAAAACCCCAAAATTCTGTCTATTGTTCAGGGAAAGACAGCACCAACAGCTTGGACGGGGTGATGTTCTTTAGCAACAGAAATTTGAGCAGCAAATCATAAATATCATTTACCTCCACCTTCATCCAGTGCAGCAGAAAGGCTGAGCTTAGTTTTCAGTGTCCAATTTTAAGATTAAAGAATGAAGCTTTATCCTCTCATGCCATTTATTGCAGTATAAGAACTTCTTTCAGTCTCATGCAGGTTGTACGATCTGGTGCAGCACAACTCCTGTCAGAGGTGGTTAGCAGCCTGTGCACCCTCACAGCTCCTAACGTTGGGGCACAACAGTAAAAAGCCTTTTCTGGCTGCTGCACAACACCTGTAAAGAGGGGTTTTTAAAAATACCAAATTCTCTGTATCACCAGCCTGAAGTTCCAGAAGGCTCTAACACAAGTATTTTATTAGAGTTTCTTCTTGCCGTTATTGTTATTAGAATATTCTGCAGCAATCAGTAATTTTAGGCAAGACCAAACCACTCAATTCCTACCAGAGTTTCTGAAGTGTCTCACTGAGTTTGCTTAGGGCAGCTCACACACCCAGGCTCTGAGGACTGAATCCATCTCAGCTCTTTCTGCTGTTGTTCATGAATTTCTGCCTACAAAACGCACTTCTCAAAACCAGCAGGATTTACCTGAACATTTCAGCACCATACACCTCCAAAATGCCCTTTCCAGGGACAACTGAACATTTGAAAGCTGCTTAAACTGCACTCCAAAGTTAATGGTGCTTTGTGGAAATCTCTTGTTCTGTGTATTTGTAATGGGGCAGATTTGTCCTAATATCCACTACCGACCATTTGTCAAACCGTTACTTTAGGAAAGCAAACTAGCAAGATGCAAAAGAATAACTGAAACAAATTTCTTGACTGGAATACATTTCAGAAAAGCATAAAAAGACTTTCATACTTTTTGCCTGCCACTTTTCATTCATTACTAACTAGATATTACCCTGCTACAGTTGCTGCCCGCCCTTGCCCATAAAAATAGAAGAATCAGAAAATCAGTTTTGATCTTCATCCTGTGGGTCCCAAAATGTTCCTATTCCTGCACAAAAGTAATTTGCAGATTGCACAGAGCTGGAAAGAACCTTGCCTATTTTAGTGTCCATCAGATTTCTATCAGCACTGAACATTTTACAGGAAAGATTTCCTAAACAACATTTTCCATGTGCAGGATGAAGTGATTGTATTTAATAACTGCTTTAACAAAAGCTTCCCCAGCTCCATTAATTTAGTTGCCAGCCTGTGCTCCAGCAGCAGACAAAGAGTTAATGTCAAAATACATCTTCTGATACCCCGATTGCCTTTCCCCATCCATTGTTTTCAAACTTCTTTTGAATGGTCAGAAATTTTCTGCCTGAATAAACTCTCAACAGAAAAGAGAACTGGAGCAAACAGAAAAAATGAGTAAAATAAAACCAAACTCTGTGGGCAGTACAGAAAGGAGATCTGGTTATAAAATCACCAAGCTCTAGCACCAGCATTTATTGTGAAAGTAAGGTAATCTAAAAATGGAAATTTTACTCCTTGAAGCAAAATTATATAATGGTGACAACATTCATTTATGTGCTATCATAAACCTGGTCAATTTATCTTTGGGTGATTGGATACTCAGGATAGAAATTAACCCAACTCTTTGGGAAGCACCTATAAAAATTATTTTCAAAATAACAAATCCCTGCTTTCACGTGGCTGTTCATGTCCGAGCTTTCCTTTAGACTGAAATTTAGGCAAGCAATACTAAAAGTTACTTGTCACTAATACACAAGAGCTTCCAATCCCAACTGTTTTGCTCACTCTTAGCAGTCTCATTTTACTGTCAGGAGCAAAAACTCTATCCTTATAAAAACCAAGAGCTGCATTTCAGTTATGGCTATCTATTGATTCAGTTACACTTGAATTGATCTCAAATTGTTTCAAGCAACTGTTCTGCACCCAAAACACCACATGAACCACAGAAACCAGATCGATAGATTTCAAGTGAAATAATTGTTTTCCTTTGTAAGACCCCATTACTCCTTGAATGCAGAACTGTTTGATTGACCCCCAGGAAAGCAGCAGATGTGAATAAGCCAAGCACCTCAGGCCTTATCGGTTAAAGCGAGGCCTTGGAAATTACACGGAAGCGCAGGGAACGTGCTCGGAGCGGTGGGAAAGGCACAGCTGGAAAGCAGCAAACCTGCATCTGACTCTGATAACGGGAGAGCACTGGGACACACAGGGAAAGAACACACTTTGGGAGTTACTCACTCATGAACACACAGCAAAATATTTCACTAGGCAAGGGAACAATTCGAGGATTCTCCAGCAACTGCTTTGAGTTACGCAGTGTTGGTATTAGTGAGGTTTTGGGCCTGGTCTAGGAAATTTCAGACCACTGTGCCACTGAAGTCATTTTTTCCCATTTTCTTCCTAAATAATTGTAAGGCTTTGTGAGGGCAGTCACTTCCAGATTACCAATTTCCAGCGCAGCAGCTGAGGAAATCAGGGCTAGCACATCAATTCCACCGGCAGGATAAGATTTGTACCAGATTAACAATTCAGTGGTGTGCCTGAAGTGAGGTTTTATTTCTTTTAATAATAATACTGAAAACAAACAAAATGCTCACATTAGAGCTTCGAATGATTTTATAAGGAGTCTTGGTTGGCTCCTTGCTCTGTTAGACCCGGTGTGAGCTTTACTCTTTTACGAGCGCAATTAACTGCAAACACCTTGTCATAAACATTGCAAAAGGTCAAAGAGATTGCAACAATTTTGCTAAAGAGATAAATGGTCAAATAAAACATTGAATTGTTAATTCCCAGGTGACAAAGAGCTGCGTGAGTCAGATCAATAGAAAGACATACAGAACGGATTCTGGGATAAAGGGCAGGTCAACCTTGAAGTGTTATTAACTGGCTCCTGTTGTTTTGCTGGGGCACATCCTCGGTTCCAGCAGGTAACAGGGCTCTCAACAGCAAATTGATGCTCACAGAATTAAAACTGGGCACAGAGATTGTAGAAACAAAAAGTTCTGGAAGGATTCAGCTCTATTAAGTTCGCTTTTATTAAATATTGTCAGACACATATATCCTCTCGTTCCATCTTATTCCTAAATTCCGATAGGGAGCGTGAAAGTGACAAGTTTGTCACTTGAAACTGTGTTTTGAATGACTGCAGCCCCTTATTTACCAGTGAGGCAGAATGGGCTCCTGTTCTCTGCTTATTTTTAGAATATGAGGAAGAATTTCAGGCTGTTGGGATGGGAGCACCTGAAGAAATCCCTTCTCAAAACTATTTGATTTTTGAGACCTCTCCAGAGCAGATCACAAGACTGAAAGTTATATGCAAATAAAACCATCTCAGCGTTATTTAATTAGGCACATTTGCAAGTAAAAGGGAGGCTTTTCCTAAAGAAGACTAAGCCACTCACGGAAGAGAAAGAGTGGAAAATTGTAAAATGCTATCACAAATCAGCAGCTCTCATATGCAGTGGAAAATTTCTCCCAGTATCCATAGGAAGGAACTGAGGAACTCCAACTATTCCAAAGCATTAAACATGGTATAAAACACAGACAGCAATGCCTATAATGATCCCATTGGACACTTGAAAATGAGCATTTCAAAGGTCAGGAATTTTACTTCTGCCAAATTGGATGCCAGTAATTTGCATAAGACTGAAAGTCAAATATCAGTGTAAATTCCCCCAGTCATATGCAAATGTAATCACCCCATGCCTCTCACAGCAGTTTTATGTCAGGCAGCATGAAAAATGTAGAGAAATCCCATCAAGCACGTTGGGCTTAGGGATATGAGCAACACAAGACACTACATGACAAACATCTGTGCTGTACAAATGCCATGAAAACATATTTTACTCTGGCAGCAAATTGCAAGGTGCTGTTAACTACTCATTCAATGAATTTATAAATGAAAAGAAACTCTCCTTTCCGAGTGCACTTCAGAAATATTTACATTTACACAAAACTCGTGGCAGCCTTGAGGTGTAATTTTAGCTTTGAAAAGGGGAAGGCAAATTTGTGGCTTTTTCCTGAAAAGATATTTTCACTCTGCATTTTCTAAAAACAACACTTGATATCTATAGCACAAAGCCTCAGGGCTCACTAAATTCATGGCAGTTATGCCACTAAAATTAATGGCTCTGGGATCAGGACTGACTTAGGTTTTCCTACAGTATTTAAAATTTAAAGAGAGGCCTGAGAGTCTTCCACAATTCCAATATAATAGTAATAAATAATACCCACTAAATAGGTCTGTGTCAAACCCGTCATTTAAGACAATAAGTTTATGAAGCAAAAGGGTGTAAAAGTTTTTTCATGTAACAAAGGAGAGAATAAGCTGGTGTAAAACTCATGTTTGTTTGCTCATTTTTAGTTAGTTCAGACCTAATGTTAGACATGACAGTATCTGTATCACCTGAGATACAACACAGAATTAAATTATTACAAGGGATGATGTGCAAAACACAGAACATAAAATTATTCTGTGTTCTGCACATCATCCCTTGTACCAGAACAAGCCACTGATTTAAATAACTGTTTAGAATAAAAGAGAGGAAAATGAGCAGCACTTCATACACACCTCCATCACCAGCATTGATGCTGATAGATCATAAATGTTATTTTATTAAAGTACCTGGCACTTCCTAAATATCCGTAAAATACCAGATATCCCGGAGTGACTGCTGCACTGCCTAAATGCTTCAAAGCGCTCTCACCATTTGTTACAAATCGAATAATGTGACATCCACAAAGTCCAGCAGTTTAACTACAAAAGCCCTCCAGATTCACACACGGAGCCTGGCAAGATGAAGTGCAACTAATTCTCGTGCAGTTTTATTAATTACATCAAAAGAACGCGATTTGACCCCAGAACTGCGGTCTTTTCAAGAAGAGAGAGACAACTGCTGTGAAAGCGCACATCTGATGGCCTGGCAGCTTTGCTGGCTCCATGAAAAAGCCCCGCTCCCCCTGGGAGCCGCGGCACAGACACAAACAGCAGCGCGCAGCAGGAGCGAGCTCCGAGCAGGTGCTCGGCTCTTTGTGCGGCGTGTGGAGAGGGAACAGCCCGGGCTGGGCTCCCCTCGGGAGCAGGGACGTACCTGGAGCTCTCCTGCCTCCCTTACACCTCCAGGTTGTGCAGCCCGGAGAAAAGGAGGCTCAGGGTGAGCTCATCACTCTCCACAGCTCCTGCAGGGTGGCTGTGCTCAGCTGGGCTGGGACTCTGTCTCCAGAACTGACACAACAAGGGGACACAGCCTCAAGCTGCACGAGGGAAATTTGGGTTGGATATCAGGAAGAAGTTGTTCACAGAAAGGTGATAAAGTGCTGGAATGGCTGCTGGGGAGGTGCTGCAGTCACCACACCTGGATGTGTTTAAAACAGCCTGGATGTGGCACTGGGTGCCAGGGTTTGGGTGAGGAGCTGGGCACGGGTTGGACTCGATGATGCTGAAGGTCTCTCCCAACCTGGGGATTCTGTGATTCTACACCAGACAGGCTCTTTCTGGAACAGGCACAGCCTTTAGGGGTGAGACTCTCTGTTGGATCCATATTTATCAATAATGGGATGGGAAGGGACTGCTGGCAGGCACTCCTTGAGCTTTTATTTTATTATCAGCCTCATTAGAAGGTGAGACATAAAAGATGGTGACATTTCATGCCGTAACAATAAGAAGCCAAAACTCTCTTAGTTACAAGGTCTTTTAAAAAACTTTCTAGCCAATAGAATAATCTTAAAAGCTTATAAGCATTTGCTAAAGCCAATCATTAGAGCCACACCTACTTTTTGCTTCCAACAACGCTCACTTGTAGTACTTAAAATCAATGGATAAAGCTTCATTATTAAACTTACATTTTGCTATTATCTTGCTTGCCATATTTTCTAAGGCCTGTCCCTACACAGCTCAGAAACACATTCTTATTGTTTTCTGTCCTTGCATTCTTCTATTCTGAGATGTTTCTACACAGTTTCTGAGAGTTTTGTACCTTTTCTATTTCCCACAACTCACAGTCCAGAAAATAGCATTAAATGAAAGATATTCATCCCAAACAGATGGATTTAAATGTTGCTCAGCAGGACGCTGAGCAGAATAAGAGGCCACAGAACCACCCTGTGTGGCAGCATCGCTGCACCAATGCAGCACAGTAGGAAACCCACCCTTTACACTGCCTGCAAAAAATACATATTTTTGGTGAGACAGCAATTAATAACATAATCTTTGACTGCACAGCTTTGGTTCTCTCTCCTTCCATCTTTTCTGTTTCCCTTGCATCCTGCCTGCACGGCCTGGAGCCCCTCAGCAAGGGGCTGAGCAGTGTTCCCCAGCACCAGGGACAAAGAGCTCAGCTCTGGTTTGTCCCATTGCCACAGCAAGCACTGGCTGATGCCTGAGGCTGACCTGGAAACAGAGAGTGGGTAGAATAAAAGGATAAAGGGATTTATTGGAAGGATCCAGCCTGGGCAGTGCAGGAACCCCTTGGGGCTGCACCCAAGTCAAACCCACAAATGGCACAAAATGGCCGCCAGTCATGAGGGGCAGGCCTCACACTTTTATGTGTATATATTATATACATATAAATATAGAAACAATAAATAATATACACCCACAAATGGGCACAAAATGGATCCCTGGGCACCAGGCCTCACACTTTGATAGGTTTGGGTCCATCAGCACATTGGAGTTCATTGTCCAATTCCAGCTCCAGCTGATGAAGCTCCATCCTCCTTGTTCCCTCTCTTCCTTCACTGTTGTTTCCACTTTTGGGCCTCAAATTTGTCCTTGGTGCCCAGCTGGAAAAGAATTTTTGTGTCCCTACTCTGTGAAGACAGCTCCCCAACCCTGAATATGAAGCCACACTAAAACAGCACCGAATCTGAAAAATATAATAGATAAATCTTAAGGCATGAAGGCAAGGAGGATGAAAATGGAATCTGGACCAATATGTACTGCACAAACAACTGCCTCCTAAATAGGGACAGTCACAACATCACCTTTTGCTCAAATCCTATCTTCAAACCCAAAGGCAGCCACCACAGGTACAAGTGCCCACACAGAACAAGCCTTTAAAGCCATTTCTCCATGCAAACTGCTTCTGCCACACACAACTTCTGTAACCAGCTGTTTGTGTCCAAATTGTACATTTTAACACCTCTGCTCACAAGAAGAGACAAAGCAAACACCAAGTTCTGAACCTCACAGATTCCCTCCCTACCTGTGTCACCAGCACGAGCGCTTGCATGTATTAAACAAAATTGCATGAGTATAAAATTGCAATGAGACCAGAATTGCTCATTAAAATCACACTGCTGACCTTTTATAATGGCAATATAGGATTGCTGCGACTAAAGAAACATTAAAATTGCATTGGAACTTTTTTCAGTCTGTGCTCGCAGTTAGCCACAGATCTCTTCTGCTAAATTAACACAAATTGAAATGATGTGATGCAACTCAGCAGAGGTAGAATGAGATACAGAGAAAGGAGACCTAAGCATGTTGGTAAAGGTAATTTAGAGTTTCTACTTTCTAAATTTCAGACCTCTAACAAAACTTCATGCACAATTATACCCTGAATTTCTGTGATTGATTCCAATCATTTCAAGTGAAAACTGAGCACTGCTGACACAAATGTCCAGGTGGAGTCACAAACCCAGTCGTGAAGGCGAAACACTTCCTTCAGTTTATAAAGCTGAGGGAGGAAAGACAAGAAAGGCACTAAAGATCCCCCTGGAGCAGCTGGGACACACAGGGCTGTGTTAGTGGTGTGGAGCTAACACTGCTGACACTGCAGTGTCTAACACAAAACAGCTCCTAAAAAAACCTTTTACCACGTAAAACACAGCCTGGCGCACAACAAAAATCCAGGACTTGAAAGAATTTTCCAGTTCTTTATTCCAAGTATTAGCAACTGCTGTGGTTCCTGGGGGCTTTCTTCTCAAACAGCCACTTGTGCAGGCGGGAGAAGGCAAAACCTGGCTGCACCTTGCAGAGCAGCACAGGTGACTGCAGGTACTTCATCTCACACAGCCCTCAGCCCTGGAAAATCAGAACACTGCCTTTGTTACATTCTCATTTCCACCTGTGTTGCAATAACCCCAAACCCTTCTGTTAGCAATATATTAAAGAGAAAAACTCATTTGTGTCTCTAAAGTCCCGGCAAACTTTGACAGAGCTCAGAACAGGTGCTAATTTAGGGCTGAATATAAACTAATGAGACATAAAAATGTCCCTTTGGTAATTCTTTTCCAATGCAGCAGGGGGGTATTTCTTCTCTGCCAGCTCCTCTTATTAAATGTCCATCAACGGGAAATTTGGAATATCCTTTCAGAGTGCTCCATTAGGAAAACAGCTGAAACCTCCAAACTGCGCATCACTTCAAAACTCCTGTTAATACCACGGTTCACATAAACTCATTTTTCAGAATCATCTGCTCGGGTTGGGGGTTCAGATTTTCTCCCCACTTCCCAAGGCATATATGTTATACACTTGTTTTTAAAATCTTTAGGAACGCAGAATAATCTGTTCTCCTGCCCACTGCTCCTGAGTTTTTTGCAAACAGCAGGATTTCTTTAATGCTTCTGATTGAATTTCCCTACTTTCTCATTTAAGGGTAGGAAAGCAACTTCTATTCTGCACCCCTCTCAGCAGATTGTGGCAAAAGAGGAGAGAGGAGGGAAAAAAACCCCTCACTAAAGCTCTGACAGATGGTACCCAGCGTTTGACTCATGCTGGGCTCAGCAGGACCTATAGTTTAGAAGGTTAGGACTGTCAAAAAGACTCTGCTTATCAAGTGAATAACAAAGTGTGGACTGCCAGGCTGTTTCCTATAGAAAACTTGTATTTCCCTTGTCATTCTCGGCCATCTCTGCGCTGCTTCCGAAACTTTTGGAGGAGCGGCTGCTTTTGTGTTGGAGGCACGAGTTGGGAGCTGCCATGGCGGGAGCAGCCGGCGCTCAGCAGGCCTGAGTCGGGGAAGCCGTGCCCCCGTGCCGGTGTCAGCGCCGCGCTTCGGGGACCTGCGAGGGGATCTGAGAGCAGGGACAGCGCTCTTCCTCCTCTCCACTCGCCTCCTTTTGCAGCCAGGGACAAATTCATCTGCTCTTAGATTACTGCCCCGGCCTGAGGAATCGCTTCAGCAAAGTAATTGTGGCAAACTGGGAGCACGGGCAGAAAGGTCTGGGCCTAAGGCAGCGCTCACCGGGCTTTTCTTTTTAAGTGATCTCGCATCAGGCAGCATCTACCCCAGAACAGGGTGTCTGAAGTGACTGCAGGCTGGAAGCAGCACTGGAGTCTGCAGAAACACAGCTGAAAGGTGAACAGATTCTAGCCATGTTTTCTGGTAAGTCTGGACTTTTAAATTCGGGGTGTGGGGAGCGGGTGAATAACTCCTGTTATTAACCACTGCTATAGCTCTGTAAATATTTCTAATGCTGTCTTCCTGCAAATAATGTCAATTCATTTGTTGAACAAGACCATTGGTTTAGTCATAAAGTAAATTGGTACCAACAGTCAGCAGCTGCTCTTCAACAGTTAGAATTAATGAGATAGTAATTATACAGCGAAATACAATCTTCTTATTGCCAACACTCCAGCCTCTGTCAATGCCTCGTTTGCTTTTTGTTCTGAACTATGAAAAATGAAATGACTTAACCGAGTTCTGAAGTTCACAGAATATAATTAATTCAATGTGGGTTCATTGCTGTGTCTGGAATTCAAGTTGCTTTATAACAGACTTGAAACTAGTTTGGTGCTAAGGAGGGCAGGGGGAGGAATCAGGGCTGGTTTGCAGGGAAGCAGAGTGGGGTGACCGCACACAGATGATTAGTCTGAGTTACTCTGCTGCCAGAAAACCTCCAGCAGAACAAGCATGTGGGCAAAAACTTTCTAATAATTATTTATTACTTGATATCATATCAATCTCAAGGAGAAGCCATAACCAGGGTGATGCTCCTGAAGAATACAGCTCAAGGCACATGTGAGGCAGGCTTTGTATCAGGAAGTTTTTACCTGGTTTGTGGATTAAAAACTTTCTTTGAGTAAGGCAATAAACAATGAGGATAATTCTTTCATTCTTCTTTAACATTCTGGCCTGAAATGTGGCTAATTTATTTAAGTGCTAATTTATTTAAGGCTGTTCCCCTTCAAAAAAGGGAGAGGGAATAGGCTGAGTGTACAACCTGTTGCTTTTCTCTCTCCTTTTCTTGCCTCAGCTCAGTTTCCCTTCCCCAATCCAAGTAGCTTCTAACAGATCATGTAGAGAGCACGACAGGAAAGGGATCTGTCCAAAAATTGGGTTTGATTTCATTTTCATGCAGTCAGTCAGGAGCCCAAGAGAAGGAAGCCATCAAGCAATACAGTTCTGGAACACGTGTGCAAAATGAGCAGTGTTCTCAGCCAGCACCTCGGGGCACACATGATGTATCCCTGCAGAAGGTGGCATTCCCACACTCTGTTCAGCACAGACCCAATCACCCACACAGCCACCTCAGGGCACAGACAACTGTCCTTGTCACCTGGGCTCCGTGCAGCCACGTACTGACCTCCCCACAGCTCCCAGCAGAGTCTCCGCCAGGTGCTGCCTAAAAACCCCCCGGGATTTGGCACAAACTGCTCTGTGCTCTGGCCCACGAGCCATTTTCCTGCTCTTTCTGCTGTTCCAAGGTCCCAGAGAGGGACTTTGCCAGTCGGGGCTCAGGGCAGGGACACATTGTGCAGTCCTGTGGTCACCTGGCAGACTGACCTTTGGCTTTAACCCTTGGGTAACTGATGATGATCCTGCTGTGGTGCGACTGAGCAGCCCATAAAAACAGAAGCTGCAGCAGTGACGGGACGTGGAACAGAGGGACGAGAAGCAAAACATTTTCATGGATAGGTACAGGAAGGAACCTGCATTAATTTCTAATAAAACAAGCTTGCAACCAAGTCACACTGGTCACTGATCTACATGGGAATGTCCAGATTTCTCAGAAAAAAAAAACCAAACAACTTTATAGTCTGTAAAATCAGTCTCTGAGAAGATGCCCAGGCATATTCACAGGTGCATTTCAGCCATGATGTGATGTATTTGCTTTCTCCTGATGACACCACGCAGTCACCAGTAGCCTTTAATTCTTCACTGCTTGGATCTGTTGCAAATCTTTGGGAAAAGCTCAGCTGTGAGCAGCAGAAATTTGCCCTCACTCTCTCCACATCTGCCTGGGATCCAGCTCAGGCCCAGGGGTATCTAAGCTACAAATGAGGTATGTGCTCTGTTTGTAACAAAGGCAGCAGATGGGGCCAGCCCAGCAACACCTACCGTGGCTGTACCTTGGAGAAAACCCCATCTCAAAAGTGTGCCATTAAACAAATTCCAGGAAGGAAGGCCCTGAATACTTACATTGTTCTCCAGATAACAAAAAATAATAAATTAGTCCTTAACCACAAGGGCTGAACCTGCCACTGGGCTGAGAGTTAATTTCAGGAAAATTGGGACAGTTTCTCATCCAAGCTTGGGGGGCTTTGTTTTGTGCCCAGTTCAGAGCACACTATAAAGCAGGTTACACAGGCAGTACCTTTTTCAAAACAAGGCTTCCTGCTACCAATGCAACAGAAGAGTTTCAGAATGCCTCAAAAAAATGACAGATCAGCTTTAAATGCTTGCTCATCTTTCCAGAGAGATGAAGCCTTTTATTACAAGCTTCCCAGCATGTCACTGAAACGTTATCTTTATTTATACCTCAAAGTAAACATACAAATAGCCACTATAAATTTTATCAAACAGACAGGAGAGGGAGCTCTCTCTTCATCCCACTCGATTAGGAATGGATTTTGCTGAATTTATTAAAATCTAACCACATTTTTACTCTGTGTCACACGTTACTTGTCCCTCTTTTGTCCTGGGACTGTCTCCTCTTAGCAAACCACTCTAGCTCAAACATTCCTGTGTACCACAGAATATTTTTGTTATAAATTCAATACATACATCTGTAAGGCACATTTAATTTTGGTATAGGAAAACATGAAGATGTAATTACTACTGAAAGAGTTTTGCTACCCTACTTACTGATACACACATAAATGCATGTGTGTCAGCACTGTAGGTATACTTTCATATTTTTCAACTTAAAATACCAAGCAAGTTATTTTTTCATGGTTACCATCCTTTGTATATTCACAGATCATTTTGTATTAATCCTGAGATCTATCAGCCTAAAAATTCTGGTAGATCCAAGTGCACTTTAAAGATAAATGCCTGAGATATCAAATTCACCAGAAATACATCCAGGCAAAGAAACCACAGCTGACAAAAACCCAGGACAAAAGAAAGTCCCAGTAATCTTAATGTCTGCATGTTCTCGCTGGGTTTATTTGAAATCTTATTGGAATAGGGTCTTGATTCCCATTCCCAAGACACAATTTTTGACAGCAGAAATGCTTGTATCAGCATCTGGATATAATGCTAAAAATCAAACTGCGAGTTACGTCTGTCTCGCAAAGGCTGGATAATAAGATTTACTTAATCCATTTGAAAGAAAAAAAAATGTTTTTGTCCCCCAATTTGTTGCGACATCTGAAAGTTCACGAGGTTATGACCCCTCTTTAAGAAAGCATCTTCTACCACCTGCAAATACCCCAGGAAAGCAGTTGGAAACAATAAAACACGTGCTAGTTAACCGTTTCCAGGGAAACAGTTATGCTCCAGCAATGGGAGGTTTCAGCCCCACAGTGGCTTTGTCTAAAGAAGACATGGCCCAGCTGTTACTGAATAACCATTGTTGTAGATCATTGGGAAATAACAGTCAGGGCACCAGAGAAACCCTGTGGAAGTTTTATTTTCCTCGCTGCCAGAGGTACTTGGGAGTGAAATGACAGAAGAACAACATAAACCAAAACAGTGGGACAGGAAAGGTACTAAAACCAGCTCGTGGTTAAATACACACAAATGTGTTGCCTTGTGCACTTTTAGGATGGTGATTTTCTCTAAAGCAACATCCCCTCAAGTCATTAGTGGCTAATATTAACATGAGCAATTAACTATAAAAAAGTTAGTTAGAAACTCAAAGTTTCACAGCCTGAGGATGGAGTTACTCTTTGTGCTTAGAAGTGAATCAGCACACACAGCCCGTTTTTTGTTCCTTACATCAAAGGGATGCAGCAACAGATTGGTCTCTCGCTCATTACAGGGTTTTCCAGAGCCACACAATAGTTAATTTCATTGTCTGGAAACACAGCACCAGAGTTTGCAGCGCAGATTTTCACTCCCTTCAACATGGAATTTGGCTGACTACACTCATTAATTTGCAGAACAGAGTGCATCACTTCACAAGGGTGCTCTGCAGGTTTTGCCTGATTGTTTGAAACAGGGAGAGGCAAATTCTCAATCCCAGGGGCAGCCGGGGCAGAGCTCTCAGCAAGAGCAGCAGCAGCAAGGTTTCCTTCTGCATTTAGGAGAGTTTTCCCCTCATCTATTTCTCTGTTTGCTCACTCTGCAAGGATTATTACTGGCTGTGTTAAAGGCTGCTGAGCTGAACCAAGCAGAAGGTGCATTAACTCCATTAATGGTGCAGGTCCTTCCCAGCACGGGCAGGATGAGGCTGAGCTCAGAAACACACAGAAGTCCCAGTGAAACTGAGATGTTCCATACCCTGCATTTCTTTCTCCTAAATACAAGCTGATTCCCCTGGCGCTGCAGGGTGTGGTGAGGGGAAAATGTGGCTCTGGGTGTTCATTTCCCCTTCCCTAGTGCTCCTTGAGCATTACAAAAAATGACGAGAATGAGTTGTTCTCTAGAAAGAACCTTTTCAACTTCTCCTGATAATCTGCTTAGCAAGGACACAAGCTGTTTCTCATTTGTTTATACTGTACAAGCAGTCACAGTGAGTCACATCTCTGAGAGACTTTTTTTTTTTTGCATGGATTTTAAAAGAATTTGCTACAAAACATCCTTTCACTTCCAAAAGACAAAGGGAAACAAATAGTGGTCTTTAGTTTCCCTCTAAAGCACATTAAAGATTTTTCACAGCACAAGACACTAAAGATCTGTTCCTCATCCTTCAAATTCTTTGGATCACTTAGTGTTGGCAAAAACAAATCTCTTACAATGAAAGCTCCACACCACAACTGAGTAAATTAATCTAAGGCTTTTATAGCCTCCTTTACTGCTCACAAAAAGAGTATTAAAGTAGGTTAAAGTAGGGTATTTTTTTCCTTTTTTTATTTCCTGTGCTTACTGTTTGGAATTAGAAGAAGGTTAGAAACTGTACAGTCCTCTCATTCATTTGTATTTTTTTCCCTTTTTTTAAAGCCCTGCACAGTGCAAGTCTATTCATAATCTGGGCCTCAAAGAATGCCCAATTTAAATGAAAATATGCACAACAAGACATAACAAGTGGGAGAGTCATAAACGAGGTGAGAATTACATGGACTGAAGGAGAGAGGTTTGTACCAGACAAACTGCTCATGGTGCAGCCAAAGGGATGGTGATGGCCACTGGAGAACACTCGAATTTTCCCTCCTTTCTTTCCCAACACCAAGAATTAGACCAAAAAGGGACAGAAAGAAAAGGTTATAGAAAATAAATCTACTTGATTACAAGTAGAATGTGTGTTGAGAAGGGGAAATTACAGTTGTTCCAGCAGAGACCAAACAGGAGTGATGGAGTTGGCCAAGAAGTAGCTAAGCACAGAAATGCAGAGGAAAGGTGCTGTTCTCAGCCCCAGCTCATTGGGAGGAACCCAAAATCCAGTCTTTGGAGGCCAGGCTTCCACTGGGAATGCAGAGTGTCAGATCCAAACAATACTGAAATTATCAATAGTATTATCTCGTTTTCTTGAGTTATAGCTGATCTTTCAATGACAGAACCTTCAACTTCTTACTCAACATTCAATTTAAAATATTATATGGAATAGCAGAAAGGAAACATTTCTGTCTCTTCTTCAACTTGGATAGAAGTCACAGACTGGGAAATCTCTGCAGGCAAGTGTGATGTCTTTAAAGTAATCTCACAATTACCTGTAGAGATTCTACAATCTGGCATCTTTGTGCACAGTAATTACAAACTATTCACTTCTTCAGCCCCTGCACCTCTGCTGAGTTGAGCTGAATTCCATCCAAATTGCCTAAGTAGCATGGAGCTGACTGCAAGCTTTTTACTTAATAATTTTCACGAGTCAAAAATTGAAAACAAAAGCATAAAACCTACATAAATTAACCACTGGAAAAATACTAAAGGACAAAGTTTTTAGAGGCTGTTTTTCAACTATGAGAGCTTAATATTCCATTACTAGGTTACACCTACTACAAGCTGGATCACAACTGGGTTTTCATGGGTGATCAGTTCATGCAGCCCTAGATGAGTTCAGCTTTTTTAAAGTTTTGAAGAGCTTTGGAGAGCTGTTTGGCCACTGAATGTTCTCATTCTCTGGGCACAGGGGAAGCAGGAATAAACCACTTTGAAAGAAGAGAATACCCAGCAATGCAGGCCTTCATGGGAAGAATAAAGAAGAATAAAGTAAATTTCTTCATTAAAAATGTTCCGAGGACTGATATTTGTGAAGTTTTAGCTCATCCTACTTCAACGACACTGAACAAATTAATTGGACAAATATTTATCAGGGCTGGGAAAGCTGTTTGCTCCTGAACCATCCAGGCACTGATCCTGCTCAGAAATGCATTCCCAGGGCAGCTCCCAGTCAGTGCACCACAAGCTGTGCCTACACACTCCACCTGAAGAACACTCACACAGCTTTTGGCTAGAAGGACAATCTGTGGGTGGACATCAGTGGTGATGCTGAGCTTTTTGTGCCAGAAGGCAGAGGAAGCAAATTACGATTTCACCAAGCTGCAAACGAAAGACCTGGATCTCCGCAGCCAATGCTCTGCTGGAGGACTCTCACACAGCACTTGTCCCTTTGAAGAGCCCTCATATCCACCTGCTCGCTGCTGAGAAGTCAAATCCCTCCCTGGGATGAAAGGCTACCAGTCAGGCTGTGCACAGCTCCTGTGGGCACAGGGGAAGCCAAGCTGCCTCCTCCTCAGGAGCAGAGAAGGGCTGGGTGGCTCCAGTGCAGGAGTTATTCCAGGGGGAGGCACAGAAAATAATTCCACTTGAGTACAACAGACAGGAGCACAACAGCGCTCTTGGAAGGGTTTGGGCTCTTTTACAAAACCCCACAAAATCCAGCAGCTGTGCTCCACCCCTTACTGTAAAGGATCAGTGATTTGCACACTTTTTATTACTTCCTCGTTTTACATCTCCTCTGTCCTCCCTGTTTACAAGAAATATATCCTTAGTCTGCACACCCTTGCTACATTCTCAATTTTCCAGCACTGGCCAGCAAACCACTACTCATCCAGAAGAGTTACCAGCTTTATTCTAGACTGGAATGTACATAAAGCCTGAAATAAGGCCATGAATTTCATCTGTTCTTCTCAAACAAGTGTTAATTGACAAATGATGAGGGCAAGCATTTGCAATACCGTGATTATTCTGATAATTGTGCATGTGGGTACAACTGACTTGTCAGCATCTGCAAATAAAACCTGTGGTGACATCCCAGAATAACTCCACACAATGGCAAAGCCCCACTCATTCCAACACCAAGTTTGTTTCAACATAAGCTTTATGTATTAGTTCTGGACTGGAGGCAAAATTGCAGTTGGCACAAATGCATGGTCCCCAACCAGACCCTTACAATTTATCCTTGGTTTTATTGAGCCAACTTGTTCTTGTCTACTGAGGCTTCACTGCTCGAGTAAGTCATAAAATGCTGTGCAATAAAAACATCAGTTACCTCGTATGATTTTTAAAAATTTATCTGACTACTCCACTCGAATATTTTAAATCCCCCTTGAATTATTCAGGCAGCTCAAGCCCTGCAGAGACATCAGCGAGTGCCACACATTTCCCAGATTGTTGTTGGTGAATAAGATGGAACCAGTCCTTCCATTTGGATTGATAAAAAAAGCCCCGAAAAGAAGCTATGCTGGCAAATCCAGTCCTGAGAAAGAAAGCAAAGCTTCATTCCAAGCACTGACTCAAATCGGTGCTAGAATCACTCCAGGCTAATCTCAAATTTTAATCCCTTGATTATTCTATATGATTTTCTTCTTATGACTGTTCTGGCTAAGAGGATCCTTTGGTTCATATTGTATGCTTTAAGTTTCTGACATCATTTTAAACACTACTTCTTCTGCTGTCATCCTGCCAGAATTACCTTCCACACCTTCACCTTCAGAATGCTGCCACTGCATTAACCAAAACAAGAGAAAATAAGAGAAAAACAAATTTTTTGGCAAGTTTCAAGAGTTCATCAAAATACCGTAGTAATTACACCCATGATAATAACGTGCACTTATTATTTGCTGGATAAAATCCTGTCTTGGTGAAATCAAGACAAGTTTTTGCATTATCTTCCATGGGATTATTCCAGAAGCCTTTCATCCTTCCTCTAATGACTTCTTTCCATCTCCCTGTTTACGAGCAAATCTTTTGAAACAAGACATACAAATGAGCACTAAAGCTAGGGAACTAGTTGGAACCCATCATGCTGCAATAGTGGAAAATTAAATAGCACAGACTAAAAAAAAAAACCTTTTTGCTGAACAGAAAAAAAATTCTTCAACACTTTCCACCAGTAAGGAGAGTGTGGAAACTGGTAACACAAATCTGCAGCAAGTCACCAGTGAATGCAGAGCTCTTTTCCTGGTGAGTTGCCCAGGTTTCAAACATTGATTAGCTCTTAATTACTGATAAAAAAATAAAAAAAAAAAAAGTCTGAATCTTTATTTTTAGCAACATGTAGAGCTGGAGCACCACCTTCTATTTATCCAACTCCAAAAGTAAGCAAACCTTCATTATGTCTGAACTTTTCATTAAAGGCTTGCACTGCAAATTACAATACAAAAAAAAAATTGAAGATTCATAGTTTGATATTTGAGCTGGAAGTTCTAAATTCTCTTTGAATCAGTCTTACACTCATTCCATAATCTTATCACATCCATGTAAAATAAAAGAAACAAAAAGAAGCTGTGCCATGTGTTCATCAAGGCTGAAGAGATGAAAGTCAAGCAATGAAAAATTAAAAAGTTCCAGGGCTGAGGTGGCCTGGGTGCAATTGCTCTGTCCCCTTGGTGCCTCTGCAGCCCGAGACAGTTCAAATGACAGGATTACATGTGTTAGAGCAAGATTAACATTGTTTTACCATAAGGCTTTTATGCACCAGAGATAAGGGAAGGGATAGTCCAACCTTGCAGGAACTTGGAGCACCTTCTCACTCATAGGGAGGATATGAGGCAGAAAATGGATATCTAGCCTTGCAAAAACATCTAACCTGTGCAGGGACCTTCTGTTCTTTTAATCCATATCTATTTACCATGTTGTTGTAGGGCTTGTCTAAATTCCTGTCTAGAAATGGTCTCCTCCGACTCCTTTGGAGCCTCTGCTTCCACAGAAGTTCCAATCATACATTTGGAGGCCTAAATTTGAAAAAAAACTTCATCTAAGAGCCATCCTCCACCCCCAGCAAACTGATTGTGCTTTCAGTGCTGTACCAAAATGGTATTTTCCTGACAGCCAGCACTGCATGGAGGGCTGGCAGCAAGCAAAGGGCACTGGCCAAAAACCACCAAACAAGAAGAGCAGCTACAGGAACTGACCCACACAGCTGTAACTCTTCTGTCACCAGTGGAAAACAACTGAAGCGCTACAAAAGGAACACAAAGAAATCAGAATTCTCCCCAGTGCAGTGTGTAGTAGCCTGGCACACAAGAACCCACAGAAATGATGCATCTCTTGCTCCTTTTGCCTCCTTCTTTCCCTTCACCTCCCCAGATCCGCAGCAGATGAGGAAGTGTGCTCATGTCAGTGTTCATCTGGAGCTTTGTTCGGGACTTTCTGTACCACCTGATGCCTCCTTTTGTCTGGCAAACACTGTGGAACTGACTGAGCAAACATAATCAGACCACCTGCCAGGCCTGCCTGGTCTGTTCCAGCGGAAGCTCGGCGCTCCTGAGGATTTTCTGAGCAGCTCCCCTGCCAGCATGGTCCGAGGCTGCTGGGAATTGATTCCAGAGATAATCCACCAGCTCCCAGCAGTGATGGGCCAGGCTGTGCTCTGCGGCCTCGTGGCTTTAGTGGGCAAGGTAAGGCAAGCAGCTGAAGCTTGCACAAACCCCTGACCCCAGCAAAAAAAAACTTCTTGTCCCTCCAGCAGCCAGAGGCTTCCTGCAGGGAATGAACACTTGGTTCTCCAGGTGCTGCTCTTGCAGCAAACCGTGATGAAACACAAAGGGAAGGATCTTGTTACCGTGTCCTGCAGGTAAACACCTCTAGGAAACAACTTGATGTTGTGCTTCATCTTCTGGAAAACCTTCCTATGGCTTTTCTCCACAACAATCTCTCAATACCTGATTTTCTTCTAATTTTATCAGGTGTCTCCAGCACATCCAAGTTTTCTGATTATTTTCTTGTTTGCAGTTCTGGCACTTTTTCCCTAAATGAGATTTAGTGCCCAACAGGAAAGCAGGGTTTGGTTTTAGAGCTCCCTACCAGCTGTGCCAGCCTGGCTTAAGGGCACTGCTCAGCAGAGCTCCAGGAGCAGTGAAGGAGGTAAGTGCAGGAGCTGAAGAAACAGGCACATCATTTTTAGATGTTTTACATAAATGGTTTTTGTTCAGAAGTCAGAGAGCTCCCTTGAATGGGTATTTTATTGTATTCCTTAATACACAAGGGGAGCCAAATAAGCTCAACCAGAAAGAACAAGTCTGCTTTATCAGTTCACACCCAGACTGGGGCATGCCAAAGATCACCAAATAAACCAGGTTTCTTCAGCAAGTTGCTTAATAATAGCTCTCTCAGAGAAGATGCAGAGAGAACCTAAATGTTTTAATGACAGATATCCACAGCACCAGGTGCTGTCTGTGGAATTATGCCATTTTTTCCTGCGTAGGACATTCAGGGAAGAAATTGAGCTGACATGAACCCACTTGCAGGCCTAACCTGGATGGCTGTGAGTTGGCTTAATCTCAGCTGGCAACTGTGAGCAGTTAATAACTCTCTCACAGTTGCAGCTGGGATTATGCTAAACACAGCAATTTCTTTGCTCTAATGGATTAGCAGACCTGCGTGGCACCTCCATTACAGACCCAAGAGACATTTCTGCAGTGCACAAAACCCAGACACGCCACACACACAGGATGAACCTCATGGCTTTATCCAAACCTCCAGCCTTTCCCAGCTTCCCTGCTGCAGCATCCTGCAGCAGCAGAACGATCTCTCCATTAACTGTGCTCACAACTTTTCCTGAAGTCACATCTCATTTCAACCACTCTGAAACTGTTACTTGTCCAAATATCTCCTGAAGCCGCTGATTTAGCCCTGAACCGTAGGGCTGATGATGGCTTTTCTGTGTTTAATCCTTTGCATCTGCAATTTTTTTCAAGATACACACAGTTTTGTGTGCAGACTTCTCACAAGTTCAAAGACTCTTGTTCCACCAGAACCACCCTCTATGCTGAATTTTCCATTACCCAAAACAATTGCAATCCATTTTCCCCATGTTTATGACCTTGGTAATGTCCCAACTCAAACCAGTCAGGATTCTTGTAACTTGCCTGCAGTTGAAGTTCCTCTGCTCAAGAGGAACAATCCAAAGATGCAGAAATCAACACAAGATTCCCATTAGCATTAGATGGCTCTAGTCAGCCTATGGATACATAGCAGAAAGAAATATTATATATAGCCTGAGCACATAAAACATTTTTATTACACCCCAGTTTTGTGGCTGAAAGCTCCAGATGGCAAATCCTTAGAGATACATCCCTAAGTTTTATTTATGTGTGAGATTCCAGGGACATCTGTAGCCTGCCAGAAAATATTCCTGTTTTACACTAGGGATCAAAGGAACCTGCTAAAAGATGGCTCACTCTGATGTACAGAAGTTGATGCTCAACAAGACCAGGTATGACCTGGGTTCTTTTCAGTCCTGCAGAATTTTAGAAGAAAATTGTTCTGAGATAAAATTCCCAGTCTGAAACACCCCTGGTGAAGGGACACCATTGCTGCCTCAGGAACTGCTACCAGAAGTACCCTTGATGTAAAATTGTAGATTGTGTGGGATGTTTATATGGATTTCGTTCTCATTCTCATTAGTCACTACATGTCACCTGACACTCCACTGCAACCATCTGTCTTCCATAACCAAAGCTGAAGTTAGTGAAAATATTTGTGGGACACAGATTGCAGAGGATTTTAGGACAGACCTCGTGTGCCATGAACAAAGCAAGTCACCTGCTAAATACAACCAGGGCACCCCTGTAGGAAGAGCAGCTTCATCAGACACATTTCAGATTATTTCTTTCTAGAAATACAAACCCCAACTCTCCAAAACCCTTGACTTTCAAACAGAATAGGCAAAAGCAGGAATCCTGATGTGTGAGGGCTGTGCTCACCATGAGCTGCTTAAGTGGGGTGTGCAGTTTGCTCTCAGTACACGCAGACCTACAGCACACGGACAAACAGCCCTGGCACACACCCACCCAGAGGACACTGCAGGGCTGACTGACCAGGATCAGCTCTGGAACCAGGGGATTCCTTTCCAACGCAGTATTTTCTCTAGATCCAGCACAAGTGGGAGAAATGGGACAGGAACACCAGGTCTGTCGTTCTCACTGCCAAAGTGCTGCATACAGAGAGCCCACCCACGCTGGCACAGGGATGGAGCTTCTCCTGAATTTCACAACTCACACACAGGGAATTTGCAGACTCGCCCTGCTGCAGGCCTACATCATTTCCTGCTCTTCTGAGAAGCAGAACACATTTGCTGACTAATTTGTGTTCAGCTATTCAACCAGCAAACAAGAGGTTTGAAGAAATAAAAAGTAAAACTTGCACAAGATACATAATGCTCTCCAGCATGCTACCTAGAGTGATTCTTCGTAATATTTATTCTTAGATAAAAGGTATAAATTTCTGTAAAAAACGGAGTGGTGCAGTTAAGTTGGAGTATTTTTCTTCCTAGTTCCCTGACCTTGTTGAGATTCAACATTTGAAGTTTAAAATTAAAAAATGGCAACCAAAACCACTGCAGAGTTTTTGATGTCGCAGATACTGCATCAGGAACTGATTGGATAATAATCACTCACCATCAGTTCCTAATGCATTGCCTTCAGCATCTAAACAAGCATCCAAGAGTTCCTACCAGGAACAGCTGCAATATTATGATGGTGACACAGGAGCTAAATGTCATCCCAAAAAACCAAAACCTTGACAGCTCTCCCACAAAAACTCAGCCTTACCTCGAGGGGGAAATCTAAAGGTACTGGTGCTGTTGAGTGGGACACCTCACTCCCTCCCAGACTAGGGTGCTGGAATTAGAAGCAAATTGGGAGAAAAAAAAATGGAAGGAAAAGAGCTGTGTCCTTGCCTCAGGTGGTTACTTCAACAATGCATTCTCTTTATACAAAACTAACATGATATCTAAAATTTAAAGGCAGTGATAATGGCAAGAGTCACCTCTGTCCAAAGGATTTCCAAATTCCTTGAAATAATTTCAAAATATTACAAAATTATTTACAATCTGCTTTGTACTGTTACAATATAGGCACAAAAATACACCTATGGATTTGTATGTACGTTTCCACGAGACAAATGTGAAAGCAGAGAGGAACTCTTTGTTTGCTGCTGGAGCAGAAGCCACAAGGAGCACAGCAAAGGGCAGTGTGTAACATTAACACACAACAATTCCCTCAGGGATTGAACAAAGCTTCCCCATTTTAATGGGGGGTGACACCTGGGCAAGTGCAAGATAATAATTTGACAGATCTTTATGGCCATTTGGGTTCCTGCGTCTCCAAAAGAAATGTGAGCCTCACCTGCAGAGCACAGCCCTCACCGACACAGTTTCTATTCATAGCACAATTTCCAGCTAAGCACTGGCTCAGAGCAAAGCCCCTGGACCCTCCAGTACAGCTGTGGATATGCTGGAGATCCTGGATCTCCATTCTGAGCACCCCAGCCCACGTGAATTTATGATCTTGAAGCTGAAAGAAGCAGCAAGATACCAACTCTAGCACAGAACCTGCCGGTATCAGCTGCTCCAAAAGACAGCCTGGCAAATCTTACCTGCAGTCTGACAGAGAACATCACCTCCACAGCTCTCTGTGGGGCAAGGGAATGTCTCAGAACATGATTAGGATATAGCAGAGTCAACTGACATTGTTTTAATTCATTATTCCTATTCAGACCCGAAGCTCAAAAACTAAATGCACCTCCTGGCTGTCTCCATGTGAGTTTTACCCATTTCTTCTACACAGAGATGAGTCTGGCCACAAGCTTTGAATAAGAATGAGGATCTGGAAGTCATCTCCATCCCACAAATTGTTGGCATTTTTTTAACCAAAGGCGCGTTTCATTGTGTTCCATCGGTAGGAAGTTAAATCGGTATTCAGATCCTCAATCCATGTATTTGGAGATGAGAAGGGCTGGCACAGGTGCACAGGTTAAACCCTCCGAGTGAACCATTCCCCAGAGAGAGGGATTTGCATATCCCAGAGCTGTCTGGAGGTGCTGCCGAGCGTGCAGGGACACGGAGCAGCTTCCAGAGGCAGGAAACGTGGCTGGGGGCAAGAGGAATTGCAGCAGCGAGACAAGGAGCCTGAGTAAGCAGATACTGGCTGCCAGGTGGGAAAGGTAAGTGCCAGTTTCACAGCACTGCAGCTCAGGCAGCACCACTGAACTCAGCCCAGCTCTCTGCAGAATCCCCTCCTTGCTTTGTCTAGGAGCACATGGGACCCACAGCATCCATACAGAACCTGCATTCCTGCACATGCAGATCCACACTGGCTCCAGCTGGCACTGAGCTTCTGAAGGAAACCAAAGTGGTTTTTTTTAGATCACTTTTTGTCTCTCCTTCCTGGGAAGATAATTCAAGGCTACCAGGACTTAGAAACACTGGTCTTTCACTCAATTTTTTCCCCCGCTATTGCCTATCATTTTTAAACATTTTATTAAAGGGGAAATACACCAAACATTTTTATTTATTGCTTTACTTATTTTGACCTTTACTACTGCCAAAAATGCATCCAGCACATCATTCATGAGTGAATGGCATGGTTCCACAGACTAAGCACACACAAAGTGTGAGGAATAACTGCTGCAGAAAGGAGCTAGCAGTGAAACGATGGAAAAATCCTTACTACTTTTTGTAGGTTTTATTCAAATTTACAAGACTTGAAGGTGACTATATCACTTGACAGCAGTTCTGAAGCACTCTGAATTTTGGCCTGTCAGATAAATGCAGCTACCTGTGCAGTTCAACATGCAGCTCTCCATACTCCTGACTTGTCAGCTGTGAGGAGCGGGACTGGCAGCTCTGGCCCTTTGGACCACAAAAAAGAATTAGCATTTTATTATGGATGCCTTCAGATCTTGATCAGCCTCAGCAGAAATGCCGTGAGAAAGCCAATGGGTGGGAAGACTGAAGGGAGCTGATGTCATGGAGTTCATACTGTAATCTAATTCTAGATTGTTTAGGCCTCCCATCTCTCAGGCTCTTCTTCTCTTCCTGTTTCTAGGAAAGTGAAGAGCCTCCACCCTGCTAATGATCCCCCAGGGGAGGCAGTGTCAGGAGGCAGCACTTGCTGCAGCAGAGAAGAGCCACACGGCATCGGGCTGAGAGCAGCCACAGCCCAAAGAGATCAACCCAGCCGAGGGGGAGGAAGGAAGCTCGTCCCGTGGGAATGCAGCTGATTCAGGGAGGGAGGGGAACAGCTTTGCAGGGAAAACAAACCACCAGGCTTTCAGAACCCCGATAATGTCCGTGCATTCTCCAGGGAGGGTGTGCAGAAAGACGGGGAGAAACATAAACAGAAAGATGCGCGGTTGGAAACACCACTTGAAAATGACATTTCACAGCGAAATGTCAGGGCAGAGTGTTTCACAAGGTGATGGGGTCCTCACACTTGGTTTTTCCATAACTTCTCTGCCTCCCTCCTCCCTGCTGAATGCTCGTGGCCAGTTTAGAGCTCCCTCACTGGAGCCTCACCAGAAAGAGGAGAGAGGCAAAAAAGGGACCATTTATTCCTCCATATTTTTTTCCTCCCCTTTCACACTTCTATCCCAGTTCAGCTACTGTCTAATCAGCCTGCAGTGAGAGCCACAAGAAAATGGCACTAACTGTATTTCTCATTCTCACTGCCAAGAGAGTATTCACCAGGCCTTGCCCTGGGACTCCTTTGCCATTCCAGAGGGAAAGCTCCCTCTCCATTACCTGCTGCCTCTCGCTGGCTCAGCCCCTGCCAGAGAACAGGGTGTAATTGAGATGCTGCACTTGAACCACAGAGCAGCACATTCACTTACAACAGGACGACCTGGGAGAAAAATGAAGAAAGAGCAAGGAGGAAGCATTTGATAAGCATTAATTAAATACTAATGTGTTTCATCTCCCCCTCTGCTCTCAGTGCATTTGGAGGCAATAGAAACCAGACTGGTATTTCCTAGGAATCTCTATACAAACAAAAAATTATCTGAGGTAGGCATTCCCTACAACAAAACTTATCTTAATGATCACAGACCAAAGATCCAACTATTTCACCCGGCAGCAACTAAAACAAGGTGCAAGTGTAAGGTAAACTCAGTGGCATTTTCCCAAATGCTCTCCAACAATTTGTGGCTCATGAACTCCCTAGGACACGTGTTTCCATGCATTTAGCATCCCTAACAAACTGGTTTTTCACAAACCTGTCCAATATCTCCCCAAACCCACCAAAATTGCAGCGTCCATAATGCCTGAGGCAAGGAGTTCTACAGCTTCACTACACATAGGAATAGAGATTCACTTATTTTTGTACCTCTGCTCAGTAGGGGCTCCTTCAGGCTTTACCTTAGCTGAAAATCTGTTAATGACTGTGCATATGAAAAACAGTAATTCATCTCAAAAATCAAGTAAATGTTAAACTACTCCACAATTCCTGCTGGAAATGGGAAAATAACAAAGGAGGGGAAAAAAGGGGAGGAAGCCTCGGCAATGAGTAAAGAAAATAAGGTGACTGTGGTGAAACAGGTTATGGCATCAAAAGAGAGAATCTGTAATTCCTCCTTTAAGGACCCAAAGAAGACTTCCAGATAACTTTACACATCCTCTGAATTTTGGCCCAAGTATCTCAGCAAGTGAAGGATGTTTTAAATGACAGCCCCCCCGCTCCCTGACTGCATGTTTGGAAATGTTTCGATGCCATATTTCTTCCATCAGGCTCATGCAATGAGTTACACCCAGCGCTGTGCTCCAGAGATGCCCATTGCAGGCTGCAGGCTCTGAGTAACAAGCACGGAGGTCCACGGGCTCCCAGTTTTGGTTAATCCACCTCCCAGTTGGCTCATCCCTCAGCACAGACAGGGGAGAGCACAAAGCTGTCCACCCTTCTGGATGACTCCACAGTCCTGATGGAGCAACAGCTCGGGGCACACGCTGCAGTTTAGCCACCCACACACGTAGGTTAATGCACTTTTTGATGATTCATAAACCCAGATCTAACAGCAGAATCAAGGCTTTTGTTCATTATTTTGGACTGAAACATCAACTAACATTTTTTACAGATGACTGTCAAGGCAAAATCCTGGACTGCAGAGTCCTGCTTATCTGAAATGATTTTCAGCTACGCCCTTCAAGGCAAAGCCATGTCTATTAAAAGAAATACAGAAAATCCCAAAATCATAATCCTGGAACATTCAGCTGCGTACTGTACTCCATGCAGTTCATTATGTTCAGATTCTGCAAGGATCCTCCATACAGAAAATGCTGTTCCTGTGCTACATAATCCCTACTCACTACGGACTTGTTAAGGATGGATTTGTACAGTCTTAACTGCAAATTCTTCTGCTTTGGGGTGTCCTTGCTGAGCCTTTAATAACAAAGCTTTGAAGTTTAATTACTCTCTTAGCAGCTGCAACCATTATATTTGAGATATATACAAGGCCAGTAATAAGGTTGTAAAGTAGGAGTTAACTTTAATCAAAAAAGGAAAACATGAGGAAAGTTTTATTCCTCAATGGCTCTGACAAAATTCACGTCAGAGTCACACACATCAAGGCCAGCTTTCAAACCAGGGGAATCTGCCCTCTTGCTCCTTCCAGCAAGTTCTATTCAACGCCTAACTACGAGAGGCAGAGTTACCAGTCATGGGGGGCAGGGTGCAAGGAGATTCACAAGTGCCAGTTCACTTTGCTGCTCATCTAATGGAAAAAACATGTGCAGAGCAGCCACCCAAAGAGGAGCTGCCCACAACATCCTGAAGGAAGAGTTATATCAGACATCACACTGGCACGGCTCCTGCGCTGTGCAGAGCCAGAGTGGGAGACCCTGGACACAGAGAACTGCTCTGACATAAAGATATATTGCCATGCTCCCTTCTTCAGGGAAAGGGGAATGATTAACAACCCGTGTGTCAGCTACCAAGGGAAGCATTTCCAGAATATTTTCTATGATTGATCAGTTTCTTCGACCTCCCCACCGTAGCGAGACACCCTTGCAGCAAAACTGCTCGTGTTTGCAAAGGAAACACAAAGGCAGGCGATGGAAATGCAGATCCAACTAGAAATCTCCTTTTCCATCATTACTGCTGTTTGCCTGATGACACTGACACACTTTTAGGTGGTAATGTACACAGATATAAGTAATATCCCATCTGGATCCATTTTTCATGCTCTGCTTATTTGGTATGTACACCATATAAATACCAAATACAAACTTTTTTCTCCTCCTGCCATTTTCTGGCAGGCAGCCATGTTATTTCTAAATACATATCACATATTCTATTGGTTCTCATCAATTTATATTATAGATGAGCACTTACATTTATAACTACATCCCTAATAAAACAATGCTGAAAGAATATAAAATTTGCAAAGTCCAGGCTCCAAATGTCACGAAGTGGAAAGATTCAACTTGTACTTTTTACACTGTTAGGAATAAAGTTATTTCTACCTCAATAGTGTCTACAGAACATTAAGGGGAAAGACATCAAGGTTATTTAGGATCCTTTGAACCAAACAGCTGATGTAATATAATGCCTGCCATCCATTTAAAAAAAAAAAAAAAGTTCAACACTTTTATATTTTTTCTAACAAATTGTCCAAATGTCAGATTTTTTTAATAGAGTGTTTCTTCTTTCTCAGTGCAGTACCTACAGTTGATAGGGTACTTGTAAATTCTAAGAGACAAAACATGAGAATAAGAGGTGGTTTTAGCCAATTTACCCTGACTTTATAAAATTAAAAACTCCCCTCTTTGCCAACTAAATACACCATGTCTGGTCTCTCCCAGAGGAAAGCACTGACAGAATTTAGAAACTGCTGTCATCTAAACATTTCTGTGGAAAAATCACAAAAATCATATTCTCATTATTTGATAACTTGACATTTCTACTTCCAACCTCTCTCCCTCCACAACAAGCTACTACAGGAAGGTTTCCTAACTTGCTGGTTAAGAAGCAGAATTTATTATCTCTCCGAACCATTAATTTTAGGCTCCAATAAAAGCCCAAGATCATTAGTGATGTGCTAGATTATATCCCATCCCTGAAGTTCCTTAATCAACAGGAGGGACACTCTCCAAACCCCCCTGGCCAGAGACCACCAGGTTTAGAAGCCGTGCTGAGAATCCACCAGCACTGCAAGAGCTGCTTGTGCACGGCGCTGGCTGCGGCTGCAGCCACGGAAAGCTCCGGCCGCCTGTGCCAGAGCCCTTTACGCAGATGCACAATTGGAACTCGTAAACGACATGGAGAAACAGCTCGGGCTCGTGAAACTCCAAAACATTTCTGCTTCGACCAGTGTGGTCAGCGGGGTTGTAATTTCTGTGAATCCAGCATCTGGGCTTCTTGGAATTTACCAGCCCTGCTGGCAGAGCAGCCACGTCTTGTAACTTCCATGCGGGCAGGAGTGAGGCTCGAGGAACTCACAAGCTCCCCCGGGCAGCTGCAGGAACTGGCAAATTCAGTTCGACAGATACCCGGTGCTGGCGGGGATGTGCCAAGCCCGTCGGGAAGCAGCTCCCAGCTCCTGCCGCTCGCAGCTCCGCGCTGCTGACCCGCCAGCGAGCTCCGCCACGGGGGTTGCGCTGCCCCGGAGCAGCACAGGGAACGGCTGCGCTGGGAAGCCGAGTTTTGTTCCTGGCTCTGCAGCTACAGGGCAGCAGGAACTTCCCGAGAGATCCAACTGCTCTGACTTCCACCCGATGCCTCAAGGAGGCTGCGAGTGTGGTTCTCACGCAAATTAACCTCCACAGGTAGTCTGGGGAACATCCTTGACACACGTTGGATCTCACACAAAATAAAACAGACGGCAGAGGAGCCAGCAACTACTTCTCATTCCAGCCTCAGAGCAGTTCTGCAGGGCTTGATGAAAGGGAAAGATGTCCCTAAGCACAGAGCAGTTGTTTGCTCCTCTGTTGAGTGTTTTTTGTCTGTTTGAGATATCCCAGACTACCTGCTGAACTAAAATCAATGAGAAGCACTGAACCAAAGTAGCACAGGGGCAGCACTGAAGCCTGGAGAGCCAGCTGGGGTTAGGGGCATGGGCAGATGGGAAAAGCAAGGAAAACAACACCTACTCCTGGATATGCTGGACTGTGTGATGTGGGACAAAGCATCCCACATAAAGGGACAAGAGTAACAAAATATGCAGGAAAACAACACCTACTCCTGGCTATGCTGGACTGTGTGATGTGGGACAAAACATCCGCATGAAGGGACAAGAGTAACAAAACTAACAAATTACTATTTCACTCTTGTTTCATATGTAGTAGCTTCAGCTGTCGTGTGCTTCAGTCTAATCTTCCATGCTCAGAAGTCTGATAAGGTTTAAAGCCTCAGGCTGTCATTGTAAGAATATTACATGTACATCAGAGTAGTGGATTATGAGTTAACATGATATTTTACTCCCTGCCTGATACTGGATAACTGGACTTAGTTTCTGGAAGTTTCCATCCAACTTGCCTCCAAGTGTCTATAAAATCACTAAGCAGTTTCTGCAGAGCATCTGCATCTCTCCACATCAAAAATCAGTATCAGATACTACAGTCAGTCTCTGAATTCAACCAGATTCAGGCCACACCAAAGAATACCCTGACCAGTGGAACTGAGCCATAATGTCTAATCTTACCTTAACAGAAGAGAGCATCCCTTGGAGGGGAACAGTCCTGGAGATGAGTCAAACATCAGCCCACCAAGGAAAAAGTTTTGCCTCATTCACAGCACCTTGGAGAAGGGCAGGATTTTCTGGGGTGAGGTCTTTGACTGTGGCCTCCAGCACCATACCCTGGCTTCCTGGTTTGGTGCTCAAAGGGGCTCCTGCTAACTCCCAATCCCAGAGATAACCTGCAGCACCTGCTTTGTGCAGCTCACAGAGGAGCCCCTGCAGAAACCATGGAAACAGAGCAGGTGCCACCAGGAAGGCCCCCACACAGCTGCAATTGCTCTGTGCGTGGGCAGGTGTGTGTATGTTCATAGGTTTGTCCACACTTCCAGGGCTTCTGCATCCACAAGAACTGATTTTGTCTTCCAAGCAGCATTGCTTTCATTAACAGCAGAACAAAAGGGACTGTAGGAAACATGAATAGGAAGATGTGCCTGATAAGCATGGCTAAAGGGAAGCCTGGTTCATCAGTGCTCCTTGGACTCTGCCTGTTACACTGACTTCTCCAGCAAAAGTCCTCCCTCTCACCTGGGTCTGAACATCTGCACAGGCAACAAACATTGATCAAAACTCTTTGCCATCAGTGTTATCTTCACTTCTCTTTTTTACCTATACTGATATGAATAAACACAAAGCAACTTTTCAACAAGAGCCTTTCACACCCTTCCCCTCTGGATCCTGCTCTTTCCCCTCACACACATCCACTGCCATCCCAAAACACTGGAGTAACGCAGCCCCTCCCAGATTCCCTTGGGGGACACTCTGTCAATCTGAAACAGTCAGGTATTCCCAGAACCTGAACCTTAACACAAATGGTTGTATTTGGGATTCCTAGTGTTGCCAGGCTCAGATTCTTTTCCTGATTTTGTCTTACACAACTTTAACCAAATGGAATCAGAAACCATATTTTGGATGGAAGATGAAGATAGTGCAGCAGCCTCAGAAAACACCACACCAGGACAGAAAAGTTTAACCCTCACTAAGCAGCCCTGCTGCTGCTAAGATCACAAGGAAAGACACCTCTGTAGGCATTCCCTAATATTGTGCTTTCCCTGATATCATGGAGGGACTGGTAATTGCTTTGGCAATAGGACACTTTGGACATAGGACATATGACACTATGTTTGTAGGTAGCAGCCCTGCTAAATCACTTATATAACTTCTTTTCTCTTCCATGCCATGTTAAAGAGGCAAACTGACTTAAAGGGTGTGGAGGGGAGTTATTACCACCGTTTAAACAAGAGGAAAATTAGTTTAATTGCATATGTTAGTCTATGCTGGCACTCTCCACAAAGACATTATCTCCCTTTTTAAGGTGAGTCTGCTCTGACGATCCATGATTTTGGCTCATTTCATCCACGAACAGTCCTTTCTCCATGAACTAGAGCAGAAGAGTTTGCAAACTAGAAGTGAAGAGGATTAACGTAGCACACAGGGGAGAGTTCTTTCATCTGGCTGAGAACAACCTTGGAAAGAGCCACCAATTCAGCAGCTCCAGACTAGGACAAGTTCGGCTGTGTCTCATATCCCCTGTTCTCCCCTCTGCCCTGACATTTGAAGTGTAGCTACCCAGGCCTTTTGGAAATATTTGCACGTTTCTGGTTGCCTTCCAGCCAACATCCTGCGAGCACTGGAGACAAACCCCCTCCCGCCGCCACTGGAGGGCAGCCCTACATCTCTAGATCCTTTTCCTTATCTCCCAGAGGAATTAATTTCATCGCATTCCAACACAATGGATCCACAACTTATCACTTCGGCTCAAGACTCTCATAAAAGCCTTCTTTGTTTTACAGCAAAGCGCGGTGATGCCATTTAATTCCCCACTTCGCTGTGCATTTTTCTTTGAGAAGTTTGGAGTATCCCTGCGTGCAGGGTTCAGAAGGAACTCTGCTGAGCTTTTTAATGGAGATCCATTGAGGAAACATCTCTTTATTTTGCCAGGGTGCTGTTTGTTTCCATGGTGCATTCCCAACCTCACAGGCTTATGGTATTTTCTGCTGCCTGTAAGTGCATATGCTGTAACCAGCAACAATAGCAAATCATCTAAACTCACGTTTTTAAAGGTCAGCATTCTTTTAATGTGCACGTTTACTTAAAACCACAAATCTAAGTTAAGCAATTTTCACCCCAAAAGAACTGGATGGTTCAAATTTCCTCGTTTTTTTCTTCTTTTTCATTTTCCTGCTATCAACTCCCCTATCATTTGGATAAATCTCCACCAGTGTTAGACGTGAACATTTGCATTTAGATTTGTTTTTTTGCACGTTCTCCCCTGATTGCTGCCAGCAGAGAGCACAGTCCCACTCACCACATCCTCAGTGGCATTCCCTGGACAAGGATCCGGGGATGGCAGCTCCACGGTGCCCTCACATGTGGCTTCAGTGCAGTCCAATTTCCATGGGGGGCAGCCTCAGATGTGCACGGACAGAGCCCAAAACATCCACCAAAGAAGCCCCACACGGAGGTTCTGCCATCCCAGCTTTTCTGTTGAAATGACTAAACAGGCAATGCACCACATTACTACATCTCTCATTTACCTTATCTGATAAGTTCCCTTAATTCTGGTCTCTTATTTATTTCTCAGAAAACTCTGCCAGGGGCTGCAAGGATTGCTGAGGCTCCACAGGCAGCTGTTAGAATTATGCCACCACAATCTTGGGAAGCATGGATTGAATTTCCAGCCTCATTCAGGGAGCTGGTCCCACTGCTGACCCCATGCACACCCACCTCACACAACTGCATGGCACTTGGTGCAAGGCAAAAGGGATTTTTTTTTCTGCCACTGCCATATTAAATTGCTATGAGAACACCCCACTAATAAAAACAATATGTTGTACAAGTTCCTTTTCCTATTAGAAGCCCTACAAGTCAAGCCCCATAACTAAATACTTGTACTGGAAATCTTCCAACCGTGACTGGAAAAACACGCTGACACGAAAGTTTATTTTATAAGACACCAGAGGGGTCACTTCCAGATTAGACCAGATTGAATTCTCCTCACATTTTGTGAAACTCTTTGGGAGATTTGTTGTGGCATTCCACAGTTCTCCAGGCAAAAAAAAAAAGAAAAAAAAAAAAAAAAAGCCAAACATACTGTATAGAGGTTGCAGATGCAAGAGTTGAACACTTCTTTTTAGAAAATACCAACCTACAATAACAAATAATTTTGCTATTCACGAGAGAATCATTGAGTATTGCAAAACTTGATAATTACTGATTCATGACAGATTTAGGAAAAACATCAGCTTAAGTAATCAGGTCAGGGCACTGCTGTTGACCACAGTGTTGGCAAAAGAAACACTTTCTGTCTTCATATCTTTCATCAAAGTTTAACATTTTACAGTATTTAGCTTTTAGCACTTCATTGGTCCAGACCAGTAAACAACTGATAGCTTGAGAAGTAGAAGTTCAATTGTAAGCAAACGTCTCTAGTTAGTATTATCTTGCACTTCACTTACACCATTCACATACTTTTAAATTCAGGCTAGTAAAATCACTGAGGATCCCTGAGAGCTCTAATTTATTACTGCTGTTAATAAATTCACCAGATGATTAATCTCTTTTGCGGCCTGTCACCAAAGGTATGCTTTGTCACACATTGCCAACTGGGAATAAAGATTTCATTCAGATCTCAAGGTGGACAAAAAAACAACCCTACCTTTTTGTGAAGGAAATGTGTGTGAACTTCATTTCCTCCTGGAAAATTAGGAGCTTTTCTCTAATAAAGATTACTGCAAATAAATCCATTCCACTTTCTTCCATGCCTTCATGATATTTTTGCCTGACACTGGAAGTCATTCTGAAAAGGCAGCAGTGCAGTGAGAGAAGGACTCCTGACTCCAAATGAAGTATTGTAACAGCACTTTATTCCTTTCCTGAGATTCACACTAAAAACCCCGAATTTCCAACAGTGAGAAACTGTTGATCTTGTTAATCCACACCAAACAAAGATTTGTTTTGCAGTGGAGAGGATCCTGTCCTTCCCCTTCATTGTGTCTGTCAGATTTAGCACTGGTAGGTGAAGTGTTCTAGCAGTTTAAACTCACTTGGAACACCACACCTTGCCACACTTCAGGTCCTCCTCACAGGTACATTTCCTGCACTGCAGAAGCCTTTTACTAAATAACAACAGCCCTGCTGGAGATGAAAGTTATTTGAATGAAGAATCTGGAGTAATTCTATCCAAAAAATGCCACTGACATTCTCTCCATGGAAGTGTTTTGTACACACATTATGTGACTGTTAACTTTGAATCATTATTAGCTCTAAAAGAATGTTGTAAACCCCCTCAGTCCTCTACCTTCAGAGAAACAAAATTTTATTTCTCTTTCTGCTTTTAGCTAATGTTCTTTAGAATCCACTGAAGGAAAACATGAGAAAAACACGGAAAGGCCCTTCTCAATAACTGCAGTGCCCCCGTCCTGAGGCCAAAGCCACCCCCTCTGGTTTTGTGTCCTTCCTTTTAAAGCTGCAAGGAATTTACCAGCAACTACAGGACCTGTCCCCAAAAGCCACATGCACAGCTACCCACAAACATGGAACAGGCTCCCACCCCACTGCAGTCAGACCACACAAGTTTTGATGCATCTCCAGTGGAAGGCAGAGAAAGAATCTGACCCTTAGTCCTACAGCAACAAGTGCCAAAAAAGCTATTTTACAATCACACAATCAAACAATCTGCTCTAACAGACTTAAATCATCCATCTTCAGGATGACATATTTCCATGTGTCCACAGCTTCCTCAGAAATACCAGTCAGGAGCTCCACTAACGTGCAGAGATTTGTATATTAAAAACCTTCCTGAAAGATTTACAGATTCCAGGTACTTAAAAACTGAGACAGACAATTAATAACTCTTTAAACTTTTGCTGACAAAATGTTGAACCAAGGGCTCTCTCTTGATTTAAGCTCAATCAATTCTGCTTTTTCTTGCAGAGGTGGAATTTCTGTGGTAAAAGCTCTATTAAGAGATCTGAAAAATGAAGGATGAACATGAGCAGAAATGACCAGGCCCCAAAACTCTGACACATTCTAAGTACTGCCTCTAGAAGTCAAAATTTCTACAAAAACAGCTCACTGCTTAAAGTGCTGTCAAACATTACAGTGAGAAAGGCGCTTTTTTCCAAGAGTAAGGGAAGTGAAAAGCAAACACCTTTTCTGACTAAAATGGGATAAAACAAATAGAAAGTCTGGAAGTAAGGGCCAGTAAGACACCAAGTAGGTAAATCCACTCCCCTCCTCTGCACTGATGCCTCTTGCTCTTTTAGTTGGGATTTTATAAATGCATGGAAAGCCACGAGGACAGAGCAGTGCTCCAGCTGCAGCCTGCTCTGCACAAAGCACCCGGAGCTTTTCTTAAAACATCTGCATCTGCTTTGCCTGATGTCCACTGAATTCCTGCTCAGGAAACCTCTGTCACCAACCTGGTGGAGCCTTCTGCAGGCAGTGGGAGCCGGGAGCAGCAAACAGCCCGTGTGTGGCAGAGGAAATGGCAAACCACGGCACTGCTGAGGAGAAATCCTCACGTGGGGAGCTCCTGACGTGTGCTCCACGCAGCTCCTGACAGCCCTGAGAGCCAGCAGGCTGTCCTGGGGACACCAGGCAACACCTCAGGCCTTGCTGTACAGCCCCCAGAGAGGCACATTTTAATATCTTAATCTCCAGAACTGCATTTACGACCTGCAGCTGCGGTGCCAAAGAGGCCCGTGGCCCCTGACACACTGAGACTATTGTTGGCCAAAGACAGCGCTGGGGTTTCTGGAGTGACATAAGAGTGAACTGAGCTGCACTGGGCTGGGGAGGGGGACTGGGGCTTTTTTGTATCCATCAGGTTATTTTGGGCCTTTTATCACTTCTAAATGATAACAGTTCAAGCACAGTAATGGATGAATGAGCAGGAATCAATTTGCCAGAGCTTCGGGCTTCCAGGGAATGAGAACTTGAAGTGATTAATTAAAAGGAGAATCCCCATGTTACACATGACCCAAAATGAATGTGTAGTAAGTGATGTGTTATCCATGACACAAATGACATGCTGGGGCTGTTCTGCAGCCTCTCCACCTCAGTGACTTGGAGATGTGGTGCTCCCACTGCCTCACTCCCGGAACTCAATTTTTCCCTGATGTGGTTAAACTCCTCCAGAGCATATTTTGGGAGCATACAGGGTTATGGGCATTTCTGTGCCAGCTTTTTGTGGTATCATCTTCCAGCCTTTTCCATAATTTTGATCCCTTTCAACCACACGTATCTGCAAAGAGGGGTGAGAGGATAACCCCATCAATCTCACAGAGAGGAAAATCCCCACTGGTATTTGGATTCTGCTTTCTGTATGACAGCTTAAAGACAAGCACTAAGCTTAATATCCCAGGGAATTCAAATGCTCTGATATACATCCTGTAGTATTAACATGCAGATATTGAGCAGAAAATTGTGTCTCTGGACAATAATTAATAGGTTAGCTGGGCAGGCTGTTTGCCAAGTTCACCCCCACACAATATAAACAAGAAATGTTTCTGCTATTTTCCCCTATTACTAACTTCTCTCTCAAAAGAGAAAGAAAGGAAAATTCAGAAAGTTCAGAAGTTGCTTATGGAACCAAATTATTATTTAATATACTTACTGATCCCAAACTTACTGTTCCTGAATTGTAAAAAGCAAAGCAGTCCTTAGCAAGAGCTCTGCCTCACAAGCCTGCTCCTCTAAGGGTCTCTTTCCCCACAGCATTTCTGACAGGTCTCAGTTTGGTTGTGCTGGACGATCACAGCACTGTCACACTCGGGTTCAGGCCCACAAGGCTTTGCAGAAAACTTTGGCTTACGGGTTTCAAACGTGAATGTCTGCCTTGAAGGCTTTCAGCACTTTCTGACATTCAGGAATACTCTAAGTCCTCTTGAGGGTTGAATTATTCAAAGGAATTCCCAAAATCTGGGGCTAAATACAATGCTGGAAAATTGCAAAAATGAAAGCTAGGGCTTGAACAACCTGCTGGAGTTGATCTGCCAGTCAGAAATCCGTGCTGGTCATACACAGGTATTCCACTGATATCAACCCACATTTCCCCTTCTGAGAACCGACAGAGGAAGGGAAATGGATTCCCTACACCGAGGGAGGACACAGAGAGGCACAGAGCCTTTACTCATCCACACCCATGGATGGTGCAGTGGATGAGCTCTGCCTGGTTCTCCTTCAGCTGAGGTGCCTGAGCAGGCCTGAGGGCAGCCTCACAGCCAGGCACCCAAACTCCTGGGTTTGAGGGGCATCTGAGTGCCCGAGGCAATCGAGTGCCTTTGGAAATCCTAGACAGGTAAGTGAATGCACCCACCCTGCTTCCCTGGGCAGGAGTCACATCTTTTCCTCATTTCATGGACAGGGTACCAAGAAATAGATTAAATTATTTGCACAAAGCTTCACAGGAAGCCAAAACTACAGTTGAAAGCTGTCTCCAACATATTCTGGGTGATGCTGGATTTGAATTCTGGCATTTCTACGTTGCTTCTTAGCCAGAGCAAGGAACTGCACTGACACAGTTTAATCACAACCACTGTATGCATTCCAGCTAGGATTTTGAATATCAGAAAGGCTGATTACTCCTCAGATGGGGTATATTTCTGGGAAAAAGTTCTCATTTTAACCAAATTGGCTGGAACCTAGTACAGCAGCAGACTTCAACTCCTATGTGCAGCTATGTTAGCTTTCCAGAAGAAAAAGGAGAAGAAATGACAACTCCAGTGTTACAAAAACCACACATCTACACTGATGAATGTTTTCTGGGCTACTGTTTCTCTTATCTGGCATGAGAAAGAAAAAAAAAAGAGAAGGAAAATCACTGATAGTGGAAAAGAGTTGCTGCACAGTATAAAAAGATGGAAGAAGTCATAAATATAAGCTAAAGAGAGGAGGAATCTTTAAATTGCAGATATAATTTCTGAGTAAAAGCAAATCATCACAGTGCAATTCAAACTACAGCCCAGATTTGCCATATCTGAAATTCTTACCACATCAAAGGGTCTTTAGCTGTGTGGTTAATCCATAAAAACAGATATTCTGGGTTGTGAGTGAACTTGTGTAAGATGGATCTCCAAGCTACAGCCTTGAAAACACTGAGAAAACCCCCATTATCATATTATCTCATTTTCCAAAGGGGAGCCTAAGATCAACACCACCCAAGAGTATCACCAGGAGAGGTTTGCAGCCTGGAAAACCCTCATTCCCTGAGATGCAAGAGGTGATGAACCACACATGGAAAGCGAAATGGGCTCATCCTTCCCCCACACCATCACACCCTGATTTCTTGTACTGTTTTCAGCTGTATCTGAAAACCACTCCTCCTTCCAAATCCCCTCAATTCCCAGTTTATTCGGGCTGCACAACTGCACCCACAAAAAAGATGGACAGCCTCTGGGAGATGCCTTTCCCACTCACTCTCTCTCTCCCTCATGTTGGTTTTACTGACAAAGGACTCCAGTGGGAATAGCCACCACCTTATCTGGGCATCCACATTTCTGCTGGAGTCCACAAAAAACACACAGGACATGGGATCACATCCCCAGAAATTGCAGCAGACAAGCAAATTGCAGGCTTGACAAATTGTATGCAGACCACAGGCTTGATCTTTAGCAAAAGTCAAAATAAAAAACGGCAATAAGGTTATACTTTAATATCCTCAGAGCATTGTTAGACATTTAAAAATGAAAGCACGGGGTAGCCCAAGTTAGCCAGAGGCCTCAGCATAACAGAACTCATGCAAGGTCTCTCATACAGGAGATAACTTGGAGAAAATAAAGGCTGGAATTCTACTCCTAGATTTTTCTAATCCAACTCTCGTGCCTTTTCTCTGTCAGTTTTCTCTAATTCTGTGTTTGCATCATCTGGCACATATTAACTCTACTGCAAAGCAATGAATAACAATAAATATATGTTTAGATTGAATGGGAGGATTAAGCAGAAGGAGAGAACTTGTTCTCTGTCCCTTGCTACTGACATTTTAGTCCTTATTAACTTTTTGTCATTTCAACACCTGTGATAAGAAACTGATATGACAAATTTTTACCTCTATGTCAGCTTTCTATCCAAAGTGAGAGTAACTTCCTAACATAGACTTTCCTTCAAATTAAGTTTACTGTACAGTAACACCTCATGGCACATAAAATAGCTCAGGATACCTCCCATAAAGATAAATAAACTTGTAAAATATTACCTCAAATAAAAGTCTAACATTTGTCATGTTTAACCAGCAATAAAAAATCAGGCATCTAATTCTTCACAATTTATCCTTCACCAACACCATGTCACTTCCAAGTTGAAACATGGAGAAAAAATTGACATTTGCAGGCAGCGTGGCAGAAAGGCAGCCTGCCATGTTATCAAAATAATTTATGTTCTAAAATTCCTGTGAGTCCAACATGAAAATAACATTTCCACCATTCCAGCTCTGAGTTTAGACAACTCCAGTGTTACTCAGTATGACACACTCAGGGACAGAAATCATCTTAAATTGACACCAATGGTCCCCTGAGCTCACAAACACGAGTGGCTGAAATTCTCCATGTGCTTCATTTGCTGTTCTAGGGAGAGATGTTTGAAACAGGAAAAGGGGGTCAGATCTGGGAGTAGAAGAGATTAAACTGCAATTTTGTTTTCCTCCCTTTCGGGCTAGCCTCTAGTATCAATCTCAGCCTGCTCTAAATTATGTCCAGCTGTCTGTTGCCCCCAGGGACAATTCTAGCAGCCAGAATTAGTTGGAAGTGCAGTGACATTTTAACCACACACAGTCTTCCCTCAGCCTACCTATCCTTGGGTTTTTGAGGACAATGGGGGGTGGCAACACATCCTGCCAGGAAGAAAAAATGTGAACACTGAAGTCGTAAACACACTGGAGCTAAAGAATTTATGAAAACTGTGGGGTTTAAAGAAAGCAAAAACTGAGATGTGACAGAGAGTTCACTAAAGCAGTAGGGAACAGAGTGCACAATTTTCAGAAGGAGCCAAAAGTAAGGAAAATTAGGGACCAGCCTGAGAGGGCTTCTTCAATTGTTGCAGGGGTTGGGTTCAGCAGTGCCAAGCTGCTCGTGGTCAGCATGGAAGGAGGGAGGGTTTGAGCACTGGGACATCCTCAGACACCCCAGATCTGTAAATAAATCATCCCCCAGCTCGTTCACATACCTCACACTCCCATCAGCATTTCCAAGCGTTGAAGTTCTGCTCTTCCACACCAGGCAAGCTTCCAGTTGTCTCAGCAGGGAATATTTCAACTACCAAATCATGGAGTGAGTTTCCTACCTCCATTTGAAGGACTGACAACCATCCTTGGCAGAACGGGGCACTTCAGCAAACGTGTAACACTGGCTGAGCCACGGGAAGGGGGTCCCTGCTCAGCCAGCGTCCAGACATCCTCCAAAACCATGTTCCTGCTGTTCTCTGCTTTGTGGAACATCTTTCCAGAGGGAAAAAAAACAATTGCAGTCCTGTAATACAGGCAGCGTTTTCCTATGTGGTAGCTTAAGACGAGACTTTTTAAATTTTTTACTTAATCCGGAACCCAACAAATTAAATTCTGTTCTCTTTGCGTGGCATGGATGACAATGCCACAATTCAAATGACAATTCAATACTCACTTGGTGGTGTTGCCAAATAGATAAAAGCAATCACGATGCTATTTTGCATTCATTAGATTATCAGAAATACCTGCATTTCTTTCTGTAAGCAAGAAACAGCAAAGTTTAAAATATATGAGGGACCACATCACAAATAGGAATTCAATTTACAGCAGAAGTGAACAACTCAGAGGCAATCTAACACTTGAAGAAACTGTATTCCTAAATAATGAAATGTAGGCTTTAAGGGAATCATTGACACAAAATGACACATGTCAAAAGATAGCCTGTTAAATATGAAATAAATATGCACACAAAAGTACATGTAAAATGTTCTATAATGGAGTCAGCTTAGATTTTCTTTATTACACCATGTTGTTGTTTCTGTTCTTTATTTACCAGTGAGGTGTGTGGATTGTAAATGCATTTTCAGGAGTCCCACTTACCTGTAAGCACAGAAACTGTAATGAGGGATGGAAAATCCTGCCTTCTCTCACAACCACCTAAAAAAGTCAAAGATAGGCAACATATGTTTGCAGCTACAAGTATTCTAAAACTACCAGCTTGGCTGATTCTAGAACAGATAAGAAGTGATTTGAATCAGAGACAAAGCTAATGAGCACTGTATGGCCGTCCAAAAAAGAACTCACGCTTTATTTAAGATCAACTATAATTTGATGTTAAGAATTTTAGGGATTGTATAGGAAAGTTATTCTCTAGGCCAGCAGTGTCAGAAGTCTGCAGCCTAGTAAGACATTTTTTTCAGATTTCCAGTTCTCCAGGCCCTTCAAGGTCTTCATTAAGAAGGCAAAAACTTATTTTAAAACAAAAGACCTGCTGTTGAACTAGAGGAACAGAACAGAGCTGCTCTACTGTGTCACAGGCCCCTCAGAAGCAAAACCAGGAAATTAAATTAAGATCCAGCAAACACGTTCCTGGACACCTTCTTCTCACCCAAACCCATCAAAGCTTCTAAACCCCTGCAATGCCTCCTCATCATTCCTTCTGTCCATGAACTTTCCCACTGGGTGGGGAAATAACAGCATTTCAGAGCCTGAAACAGTTTTTAGAAGTGATGATTGCTGGATTTAGGTGGTGTCTGAGGAACAGGCATTGCCCTGTGGAGGGCCCCTCATGGCTTTCATCTACCAAATTTTTAATGGCCACAACACATCAGTCTTGCTATTTTAAATTTCCAGGGAAGATTTGGATAAAAATTTCAAGAAAAGGGTTGCAAAGCACTGAAAGGGGCTGCCCAAATCAGTGGTGGAGTCACCACCCATGGAAATGGTCAAAAACGTGTGGATGTGGGATGTGAGGGCTGTGAGGGTAAGAATATTGGAAGTTCGGTTTGCAACCAACTGAAGGGCAAGAGACCTAAAGGTCTTTTTTGTAAGTTTGTTTTCTTTTAAATCTGCCTGTATTCAGCGTTTGGCTTGCATAATGCATGTCATGGAAGGAGAGGAAACTACGGAAGGTTGGACTGGGGAAAAACCCGGTTTTCCAGTCTCATTTCCACATCTGGTCACGGTTGTAATTGAGAACGTGGTAGCGATGGACCCGACAGTCTTAAAGGCCTTTTTTCCCAACCTTAACGATTCTACAACTGCACGACTCACGACAGACACCAAAACGACGGCAGCGTGCGCTTCCTCGACGATCCCAGCCGGGCCAGCGGTGGCCGGGCCAGCGGGGGGCAGCGAGGGAGCGGCTCGGGTCCCGCGGCCGCCTTCCCCTCACGGCTTTCCCGCTCTCCGCGCTGCCCTCACGGCCCCAACATGGCGGCGGGGCCGCACCTGCCCNCGGCAGCGGGGCGAGGAGAGCGAGCGGCGGCCGCGGGGCAGCGCACCGGAGCAGCGGCCGGCGCCCGGCCGGTCCCGCAGGTAGGAGCGGGCGGCTCCGTGCCCGCCGGCCCCGGCTCTGCCCGAGCGGCTCCCCGGCAGGTGCTGGAGGGGGGGGTCACGCTTTTTGTCACGCCTCGCTTTCACCGAAAAGTTGCTTTTCCGCCCCAAAGCGCGCGCGGTGCCGCTGCCCGCGCCTCGTCCGGCGCTGCTCCCGGTGAGCGCTGGGGTGTTTTAAACTCCATTGACTGGTTATTTCCGCCCCTCGCTCCCAGCTGGATAAAATCCCCGGGCTGGGAAGCGCGGCCAAGCCTCAGGCTGTCCGTGCGGGAGCGAGCGGGCAGCGCCCGGCCGCCTCTCCCAGGTACGGGCTGGGTGGGCTCCCCGGGCAGGACCCGCTCCCGGGGCTGCTGCAGCCCTTCCAGCAAAGGAGACCGCGAAAAGCGTTCCTGCTTGATTTGTTTTTCCTTTCTTTCAAGGTTCAAGATGTTGACAGCTATGTTCTTGGCTGCGCTCATTCTTATTACAGTACATTCGCAGGAAACTGAGGAAACCATAACGTACACGGTAAGGTTTAATAGACTTGGAGATAATTACTGCTTTGCGGGGATTCTTTGCTAAATGACCCTTAAGGAAAACCGAATTTCTTGCCAATATATAGCATGTGCTACAGAGGTCGCTGAGTTTGAATGTTAATCATAAAATAAGCTGTTCCTGCATTCAAACGGCGTTTAAAAGTTCAGTTTGACAAGACTGAGCAAAATACATTACAACTGCTTGTCTGGAAAAGTTTATCTATGTACTCAGATTGAGGGACTGAACAAAATTAAGAGGCTTTAGTATTTTTTTAATCCGTTTTCATAAAGGCAGGGTCCCTAGGACCTTCATTTGAAATATATGGACTTTGACAGATAATTAGGTCAAACATTCTTTTGTGTTTTCTTATGGATGTTTCAAGCTGTTTTTAACAAAATGTAAGTACTTCCAAATTTGGGGCTCTTAATGAAGCATCTGAATCCCGGAGCGATCATGGGACTGTTCTTTTCTGAGCTGGTTTTGAGCAGTGGTTTTGCATGGCTTGATAAAATTCTTCAAGAATACTGGAAATAGGTTCTGCTTGCAACCAAGTGACAGCCTAAGAGATTTAACGGCCTTTTTGTCAGGCTTTTTCTTTTCAATCTGCTTGTGTTCAGTGCTTGGCTTGCATAATGCATGTCATGGAAGGAGTGGCAATTACCCCGGCTTGGGCTGGGGAAAAACCCGCATTTTCACATCTGATTACAGTTGTAATCCCTGCAACTTGCTTCATATGGGTGGACCTCTGGATATGTGCACACACATCAGCCCAATGCCACACAAGCAGAAAATTCTGCACACATGCAAAAAGTTAGAGAACCACAGCCAAAGCCCGGGATTGTGTCTTATACAAGTAATCCCACTGAAGTCAGTGGGATGGCTCAAGCAAGTAAATATTGCAGAGTTGGACCTTCTTGTAGAAGTCAGGACTTAAAGAAGCCTCAAGTGAGCATCAGGAAGTCAGTAATAAAATACTTTAACACTGGGCTTTAGAAGCATTAGGGTTTTGAAGGCTGGGAGTAGTTTTATTTAGAGGCTTCTGTGACTTTTTTTTTTTTTAAGTCCCTATATATGAGTGGGAACTGAAGATGTAAGTACCTTTTGAAAATCTGGACTGAACAGGGATCCCACCCTCCTCCTTTCCCACAGTTATTATATGAGGGGGGGTTTTAATTATGTAGCATTTCAGATAATTCTGATTGTACCAACTGAGCATTTCTAGCGAGCCTGTGTGACCTGGGCACCTATGCTCCTTTTCCAAGGAGGGCTCAGCCTTTAGGTGCTTCACGGATCGTTAAAGGCTGATCATGCAAAACAAAACAAAAAACCCTCAGCTTTGGGAGATTCTGCTCTTGGGATGCTACTGTTTCTCATGCACACGTTGTATCCATGGAGGGCCAAATCCTTTGCTATTGTAAAAGCCTTTGGCCGCAGTAATAGATGGACTTGGCTCCTTGCAGTTAAACAGACAGTACTTCTGTTGTGCATTAACAGGAATTGGGTGATTCAGTAAATGCATGAATTAGCTGTTTTCCTTTGGGTTTGCCTTTTCATAGCTACAGTAACTTTAGAGTTGTCAACTCAGCATGTAGTCAGCCCTTTAGAGAGTGTCCACTTACCCCTTGGGGAGAAAAACCCTTCCAAGCTACGACTCGCTGCCACATTTGACAAATCGCTGGTGTCACCTGCGAGAAAAGAAAATATTTTCAATCCTCCTGCTGAGTCAGAGTCCGTCAGTAACGAGTCCCTCGAAATAACTTGAGGATAGGACCTGCAACAAGTGGATCTTGGCATCAGAAAGTCAAGTTTGTCCCTTGTAAAGTCCCTCAGCAGCAGAGGAGTTGCAATAACATTTAGCTTGCTTGACTGTGACTAATTACATTAGTCAACTCCATTCTTTTTTTGTATGGGGCCATTAAAGTAATACCCTGAGCAGCCCGAGATGCACCTACACAGCACAGCCTGGTTGATTCAATGATATTTCAATATTTTAAATGTTTCTGCTGCAGTTGGTAGCACCATGATACTCTGCCCGTCAGCCTCTGTAACTGTGACCTGTGATTAAAGTGACTGCCCTCTGGATAATTTAATGTTTTTGGGTAGAGGAATAATCAAGCTGCAGAGCAGACTATTTAAAATCTTTCCTGAACTTGCTGGTGTGCATTGATATGAATAGTTGCTGAGTATAGCCTTGTTTGAATTTTGCAAAGTCTTGTATAAATAAGTAGTCCTGCTGTTATAAACTCTAACCGTTTATTGTGTGTCTCACAATATAAATTGTCCTTCCTAGACTGCAGTTCCTGGAGTCATATGATTAAAAAGCATGTGAATGAATTTCCAGCTGTCATGGGATCCTTCCCCATTGCTGGAGTGCTAATGGGAGAGAGGATGAAGCCCAGGGCCCCAGAGTCTGAGAATGAAAGAGGTTCACCTGTTGGAAGGCAGGGAATGAGATCCAAATTCAGAAAAACTTCTTGCTTTTAATGGGAAGATTTTCATTCTGGTCAGCTTGGTCCTGCCAAAGATCATCCAAGGATTCAGCTAAGGAGCGATGGTATGACACAGGGCACAGGAGTGAGGCAAGGACAAAGCAATGGTTTTCTCACTTTGCTCCCTAGCTGCTCACAACAAACAAACAAACAAAAAAACCCAAAACCAGCAGCTTGGGACCTTCCCAAGACAGAGGTGCTCTCTGTGCGTGATAGAGCATTCCCAGTGGGAAGGGACCCACAGGTTTTTCTGCTCCTGCAGTGCTGTACCAATTGCCATTTTTCTAGCCTACTGAGGTATTGCATTTCCCTTGGAGTTCACTGAATACACTCAACCGTTTTTCCAAAACAAAGGATCCTGAGTAACCAAAATTATTTCTTTTTTTTCTCCGCAGCAATGCACAGATGGCTATGAATGGGATCCTGTTAGGCAACGGTGCAAAGGTACAGTAAATAATTTTCAAAGACAGACTTGCCACTGGTATTCTTTAAGTATTCTCACTGCACACCCCTGTTTTGGACACGGAGGTGTGCGTGCATGTCTCGTCGTGTTCTTTGTGTTAATGGCTGTTGCAGAAGGTTCGACTGTTAAAAGCATGACTTGTGTTGTTGCTAACCACAGATATTGATGAATGTGAAATAGTCCCAGATGCATGTAAAGGTGGGATGAAATGTGTTAACCACTATGGAGGATACCTCTGTCTACCCAGAACAGCGCAAATTATTGTAAATGAGCGAGAAGAAGCAGCAGCTGAATCCACAAGTGGTCGAAACAACGTCATTCGCCGGACCCCGGCCGACCCCCAGCGCGCCCCTCCAAACCCAACCCACCAAATCCAGTGTGCAGCTGGGTATGAGCAAAGTGACCACAACGTGTGCCAAGGTAAGCCAGGCCTGCCCCTTCTGCGAGGGTGACCACGGGCCCAGGGCAATGAGTGACACTGCCTGTAGCCCCTGCTGGAAGGGACTGTTGCTCATTATCACCCTGAGAGATGCGAAAATAAAATATGTAAATGTCGCCGTCGTTGCTCGAGGTATCAGGATGTGCGGTTTGTTGCAGCTTTACAGTTCATTCTGTCTGTTTTGGGCTAAGTTGAATTATCTCCGTTGTTAAAACAACTCTAGTGAAGCGTTTCGTGTTGTATTAAGTATGTCCTAGAGTGGGTGATGCAGCAAGGCATAAACAAGTTGGAAAGCTTTGTAGAACTCTGTATTTTTCAGTAAGTGAATGCTGAATGAACAAAAAATAACCACAGGATGAACTTTTGCTTGGAGCAGGCTGCGGTGCAGAAGGGTCCTGCACTTTTATTGTGGATAAGGAATATTCCTCCAGCAGTAGAACCCAACTTCTGCACAGCCTGTGCTCTTGAGATCTCTGTGGAAGTAGCCCTGGGCAGACCCTGCCAGTTTACTTCCAGTCCTAGCCCGGTCACTCTTCAAAACTCTGGCAACGAGGAGCTTCCATCTGAGCGTACATCCACCACACACAGTGCCAAAAATTCTCAGGGCATTAGCAATGTTAATTGTATGCATTCAGGAACCAGCCTCACAAGCACTACTGTAAACTAAGACTGCTTCATTTATTATTTTATGTAAATAGTTTACTCTTCTACTTGCTGAAGTAACAAATGTTTCGGCCGTTGTTTTGTTTTCTTTCATAGAAATATATTCTGCCCCTTGCTCACAAAGTTGCTTTTCAAGCACATTGGAGGGACACCCGTGCAAAGAGAGGGCAAAACTTGACCCTGTGGTTCATCTTTTCCACTTTGTGGCCTGTAACAGTATAATCACATAAAATAGTACTTCAGGGACTGTAATCAGGGCAGGCTGTAATGCACAGTGGTAGTTTCCTTCTCCCTGCTATTCATGTGCACAGGACATTATTTATCACTAGTAAGTAAATTCCCTGTCATTCTGGAGCACAGTAATCACCGTGGAGGCTGCAGGAGTTATTTTTGTAGGCAAAGCCTCAGAGTTGCATTTCTGGCTTATCTGCTCGTGTCCAACATTTCTGTCACTCTGATTCAAGAATGTCAAGTACAGAACCTACCACAGGAGGTCAGATCTTAACCCTGGGCGTTCACTGGGGGTCATCAGGGGAAAATCAATGCTGAGGATGGAAAATTGGCTTTTTCCTTGGTTTGACTTGGCAAAGCAGCAGCAGAACCTGGAGCAGAGCTGCTGGGTTTGGCCAGGCGCTCCCTCCTTCAGGTGATGCTGCTGGCACTGCTCTTCACTGGCGAGCTGTAATAAACTGTTCCAACTTCAGCACACAACACTTTCATTTGATGAAAAATGCAAGTCATGCTAGAAAATGTCAAAACATGCCCATCCCTTTTGCTAGGCTGGCTTTAGGTGTAAATTTGGGATACAGCAGGGCAGTTTGACAGCATTCAGTACCCATAGTTTGTGCTCCTAACAAAGCTTGAGGGTTTGGTTTAACTTAGAGGCTGACAACTGGTTGAGGTTTCTGTTTTGTTGAGGAGAAATTGGTGGTGATACATTTCTGTTGCTTTCCTCCACGCTCTGGCTTCCTGGAATTTGCAACAAAATATTTCTATTCAATTCCCAAATCTTTGGTTAATTTATAACAACAACTAAGTGTTGTTACAGTACCAGAAGTTTTAACCTGCAGGCACACAAACTGTGGTGAAACCTTGAGCTTGTCTGCATCAAGTTCCTCATTTCCTCATGCCAAAATTTCAATCTAAATGCAGAAAGCATGGAAATATTAGTGTCTAAAAGCTGAAATGCATTGTGCTGAATGCATTCCAGCTGGAAAAAGGGTAGTGGACAGTGTGCTTGAAATGAAGGATAAAAGAGTTTTGGAGCACTTAAAGCAGGCATTCAGCTTCATGATCTTCATGCTTTTCACTGCTGAAAATATCTTATAAAAGATAATCTTGATCAGCAATGGTCCCGCTGCGGATTTATTTAATTATGGTTAAAAGACTTTGCTATGATAACTGCTCGAGGCTCCTAGGGAGTGTAACTTACAGATATAGTCACACTTAAGCTTGTTTTATTGTTTAGTAAATCAAATATGAAGTCCAGCTCCTTCTAATTGTTTGCAGATGTATGACATTTTCCTTCCAGTCCAGCAGCACTAAGTATTTTATAACCAATGTGAAAGTGTGGAGACCTCTGTTTCAAACAATAACATGCTCTGAGGAGCTGAGTTACTGACATCATGCTGCAGTGTGAGGGGCCTTCTGTTTTAACCCAAGTGTCCACTCCCTTTTTCAGCGTGGAATAGCGGGGGAGTGACAGGCCAAACGCACTCCTGTGGTTCCTGGGCTTGGAAGAAATGCCCATAAACCACACTGGTCCTGCTGGATTTCACCCCAGTGATGTGCTGGGCGTATGTACATAAAAATGACACAGGTTTTTATAGCTACTAGTGAGCAGGAGCATGTTCTAGAGTGACCATGTGGATGTTGGAAGTGGAGGTAGCAAACATTTCCTGGGATATTCATAACCTACTCTTGATGAGCAGTGATGCCAGGAACCCCCAAACTGGAGCAAGGATGAGGGAGGTTGTTCTGGAGGAAGATCCCTGATGTGGAAAGAGTTGTGCTTCAATGTAAACATTTGAACTGTACTTTAAATTCGGAGTTTATGACTTTCCTATCCCCTCCCTCCCCATCCCAGTCAGTTCCCACCTCACTGTCGCTCCCAAATTTGCTCCCTAAGGGAGATTGCCATATGTGGCACCTGGTCACACTTTCAGGAGCCCACTTGGGTGTTCACCCTGGCACTCTGAGGGTATCACTGTAATGGGGAAGAGCAAAAAAGGGAGTAGGAAATAATTTGAAGCAAATTAGTGAGTTAACTCATGTTCCCATACATTTTTTTTCCTGATAAAAACCATAAATAGTTGCACTCTGTGCCTGCGTAGAGGACTGAGTTGTATTTTACTTTGTTGTTAGGCTCTCTGTGATTTGAGTCTGCTCCCATTGAATTCAAAGGAAAATCACCCAATTAATTCAATTTTGTCAAACCTGGTCTGCAAGAAAGTGCTGGCTTCTCCTAGAATGTTACTGACACTTGGATGAAAAGAGGGACCAAAAAAAGTCCAAAACAACCTGTAAACTTGAGAGCAGAAAAGAACTTATTTTCCTTAATTCCCATCATGCTGGCAATACAAAAAACAAAGTAAGAAAACATTTTTGCTCCTCGGCTAGATTAGCTTTTGACATTTGTCCAGCCTGTTTGTAACCCTTTGTGCTGCTGCAATGCCAAGTGCAGGAGGGAGACAGATTGCAATACAAGAGATCAGTGCTTGCTTATGTGGGAGAAAGACAGACACTTTTCCAGACTTATGCCCAGACTTGGTGGACATTGGCTCCTTTTTTCCTCCTCTGTGGAAGGAGTCAAAAATGAATTTGTTTTCTGTGCCGTGGTTATTTACCCCCCTGCAAAATCATTTTAGGTATATTTACACTGGTAGAGGTTTGTTTTGTTTTATGGTACTTTTCAAAGTTACTGATCATTCTCAAGCTATGCTTTTAACTCAAGAAATTACCTGTGAATAAGTCAAATAAGGCTCAATTTTTCATCTGCAGAATCCTTTTTGCTGTTGTGCTGTTAAGGAGGGAGGGATGAGGGGCAGCAGCTCAAGATGTTTTCCAGAGAAAAATCACTTTCCATTCTATATCTTTCCACATGTCAGGGGTGTGCTGCTGGCAGAGCAAGGACACAAGAGGTGTGTGAGTGCAGGTGCACTCGGCTGCCCCTGGCACAGCCTGGCAGGAGGCTCCTCCTGGCATTTTGGCTGGGGCACTGCAGCTCCTAATGAGCTCCACTTAGAGAGCTCCTGGAATTGCAGCCGCCTCCAGCCCAGCTGAAACTCCACCTGAGATGCACCCCGGGCTGCCACTAATGTGCCACAACCTCTAACGAGCACTCAGCTCCAGGGCCACACTCCAGGGAGCCTCAGAAGTGCATGGACCGGGATTTTGGAGCCTCTGCTCCTATGGGCTCAACCCATTTTCTAATACAGACACAGCCTAAAACATAGCTACAGACATTCCTTAGCCATGGAAATGGTTTTGAGAGCTTTTTGTAAAATACTGTACCATCCCAAGTTTTCCCTTTCCAGTATGTAAGGAGGACTTTAAAAAATGCTTCAGGGCTACTTGTGGAAGAGCCTGAGGTGTGACAAGGCTTGTTCCTCTCAGGGCATGAATGTTTACAAGGATGTGCAGGACAGGACAAGAGGGAATGGGAAGAGAGTGGGTTTAGAGTAGGTATTAGGAAAAAATTCTTTCCTGTGCTGGTGGTGAGGCCCTGGCACAGGCTGCTTAGGAAGATGTGGCTGCCCCATCCCTGGAATGTCCAGGACCAGCGTGGATGGGGCTTGGAGCAACCTGGGACAGTGGAAAGGGGTGGAAGGAGATGATTCTCAAAGTCTCCTTCCAACCCAAACTATTTCCTGATTCTCTGAACACCGCCAGGCCTGTCGAGTGTGAGGACAGGGTGAGGACAGAGCCCATGGCAGGAACAAGAAGGGCTGGTGGTGTGGTTTAGGGTGGCAGTGGCTGGAAGTGCTCCCTCAGGCCGTGGGTTTGTGCAGCACTCCACCAGTGAGGAACATGCCTTGCCAGCTGTAGGCACTCTGAGACTGACCTGGTTCCATTGGCCACTTCAGTCCTCCTCCCTGGGACAAGCCACAGGAATTCTGCAGGTCTGAGAGGACCCTCAGGAGGACACAAGCTGACACTTTGACAGCTCTTTGTTCATGGCTTCCAATTAATTTCCTTGTACATTTGGATACATCGCGCAGAGATCGTCTTTCATCAGCCCATCCCGAACCAACGGTTCAAGCTGTTAATCTGTGAAACTGCTGCATTCTGCTGCAAAGCAGCATCTCTTTAGCAGCCCTGAGGGTCCAGAGGGGCGTTCACAAAAACCTATCTTGTTCTGAGGGCCTGGTTTTGGGCATTTTTGAAATCTGGCCACTCTGAATCATCTTCCCATCTGTGCTATTTGCACAGCTGTGGGTGTCAAGTCGAGACCTTGGAGAGATATTCCCTGTTCTGTCTGACCATTTTACTGTGAACATCCATCACGAGCATAAATACTAGCAGCTGCTTTCCTTTCCCGAGCTAGTTACTGCTTTCCCATTGTCCTGACCCCTGCAGGAATACTCTCAGTGTGCTGCAGATAAAGATTCCTCCCCTTTGCTCATCGTGCTAAGCGTGCTAGAGGCAAGCGAGCTTCCCCGAGTTGTATTTACCTTAGCTTCCTGAACTGGGATTATGCAGGCAGGCACTGGACTTGAAGTTTAAGTAAACTCATTAGCAGTTCTCGTGGCTTCTTGCAGCAGAAGAATGGGATCACACAGTAGTCACCTCGGCTGTCATCCTCGTGGGCTGCATTTGTTGATTTTAAAGCCTGTTGCCTTAGTAGCTCGGAGGAGGCTCGTGTTTTGACAGACAAAACACAGCGAACGCATTCAGGAGGCACATGGCCTGAAGAAAGTCCAAACTCCAGCCATCTGTCCTCCTTCAGAATTCCTCTCTCTAAGCTGGAGGTCCTTTCCACAGCGCAACCGGGAATAACAGCAGATAGCAAAGGGGAAGAAGGTGCTGATGCCTGATCCTGGTGCCATCCCAGAGCACCTGGCACCCGTTGAACAGCTCAGAGCGCTTCTTTCCCTCTGAGAGGAATTCCCTGTGCTTGCTGCAGCCTCAGATCTGAGCATCCTACAAGCCAGGAAACCCACAGCAGGAGTGAGGCTGTCACCTGCTGCACTCATCAGCACCAGAGGGCACAGAACAGACTTGGCTCCTGCATTTCCTGTGCCAAAACCTGCTCTCAAAAGAATCTGTTCCACAGTGACACAGGCACTTCCCCAGCAGTGCCTGCCGCTGCTTTTAGCGCCTTTCTCAGGTGATTTTACAGTGATGCTGCTGCCACGGGGATGTTCTCATTGAGCAGTTGTTTCCTCCCAGTCTCCTGCACTGTCACTCCTCAGCCTCCTGAGAAAGTCTCTGTGCTCCTCCTCTCCCCACGTTTTTTGCTCAGGATGATTTTCTCTCAACCACCACTTTTTCCCTCCATTTTCAAACCAGAATCCTCCTTCAGATTAATTAGTGTACAAAGGAAATGCTCTTACCTGTGTTTTATCTTCACTCTGCAGTCTGGCTTACTGAGTCATCTTTGCTACAGAACCTTTCTAAAGGATCTCAGCATTGCAGACACATTTTTCAAAGGTCCGAGATTTTTCTTGAGCATCTCCAGCGACACAAATTTAGGAAGCTAGAAAACTAGTTCCAGAGCTGAAATTTGAAACTTATTTTCCTTTATTTTATTCTCTTTCCAAGTGCTATCTCCCTTCCCATGCTGGCCAGGGAAGATGATAGCAGCTGTTTCTGTGTGCCAGAAGAGCCCTACAGGAAGAGCAAAGCTTCCTGCCAAGGCAGCAGAGGCCTGTTGGGTTCTGTGCTGCTCTCCCTGCCCTTTGCTGGGGGATCCCACCTGCTGCCCCACAGCAGTCTCCAGCACTGGGGGAATTCAGCCAGAGAGCTGTTCAGACTCGCTGCTTTGCCATTTTCCTACTGTCAAACACAGTGGGAGTGTTTCAGGACTCCCTTCTAGAGAGATATTCTCGGTCTGGCAGGAACCACGAGGGGAGTGTAATTTTTGAGTTCACCTACCGGGTTGCATCTTAAACATTCCACATTTTTTGTGGTGTAGACAACTCCTCTTGTGCAGCACTTTGTCATGGCAACCCCTTTGTGCTGTGTCTGTGTTAGCTGGGATTAATGTAAGCTGAGCTTGACCACCTCCTTTCACTACACTTTAAGAATATTTATTTTTTTCCCCCTCTGTGATGCTTTTTGAGGTACTTTTTCTGGGCTGTCATCATTTATGCATGGTCTAGAGTAAGTCACACAAAATTTAAGCCTCCTTTGGGCTGAAGGGTTCTTATCAAAGGGAATTTTGCCACATACCTGTCGAAGTTTAGATGCTTCTGTCCACAAGGTTGTAAGATCTGAACTGGGCTTGTAAGATGATCTCTGTTGTCTGTATGACAAGATGACACGGAATAAGGGATCAGTCATATAAAGTTCATGAGCAAAAAGTATGAAATTTCACAGAGAAATATCTGTTCCACCTTTCATTTGCTAAGTTTTGTTCTCATAGCAGCCAGAAAGCAGCAGTTTCGGAGAGAAAGTTATTTGCCATAATTCAATAGACAGCAAAATGTAACCTGAAAAAAACCTCTACTAAATGCACAAGAATGCTGCTTTTACCTTCTTTCATCTGCCTTTTAGCTTTACTAAAAATACAAGAGGGATTTGCTAATTACAGAGCTCTGAAGTATTTTAGCACACACGCAGTTATTATAAAATACCTTTAATGCTCATTCACATTTGTGTCTCATTTGTTAATCTGAAATCATGTTAAAGGTTGGTCCTGTTGTAGGCAGAGTAGAGAAATGTCTAATTTTTGTTAGCTATAATTATAATGATCAAAGCTGAAAAAAGTGACTAAGAAAACATTAGTTACACACACTTTTATAAGCCACGGTGCTAAGAAAAAGTTCTTGAGGCTCAGAAATGAATTAGACCTTTTACGGCAAAATGTATCCCAAGCTCTTAATTAAGCATTTTTAAAATTAGATATTCAGTAGCCTCATGTCTGTTACTGAATGGCTTAAGTAAATAACTTAAAATTCTTAAATGGAATGACAAAGGACTCAGTGTGTGAAGGTCTTTCATTTGGGAAGAGGTGTTTGCTTTGGGAAATTCTCAATCTGGCTTTATTAACTCCTGATTTAAAATATCCATGCCTTTGAGTGGACATATTAATTAATTAAACCTGTTTTGATCGGCTCTGAGAAAGAGAAGATATAGCTGAGGCTTCCTTTACAAGCTGAATTTAACTTGAAAGTGATGCCTGGAAAGACTGAGCTGGAAACAGAGACTGGGTAGAATAAAAGGATAAAAGGGATTTATTGGAAGGATCCAGCCTGGGCAGTGCAGGAACCCCTTGGGGCTGCACCCAAGTTAAATATATAAATTATTACAAAAAAAATGGATGTCTGGCCATGAGACCTCACACCTTTATAGGTTTTGGTCCATTGGGATATTGGAGTCAATTGTCTTAATTACACTTTTGGGTTATGAAACTTCACCTTCTTGTTCCTTCTCTTCCTTCACTGTTGTTTACACTCTTGGGTTTAAAATTTGTCCTTGGTCTTAAGTTAGAAAATTTAAGTTAGAAAGGAATTGTTTGATCTGTTTACTCGGTGAAGAGAGCTTATTAACTTTTAATATGAAGCCCACAACTATACATTAAAGCAGCATGGAATCTGAAAAATATAAAAGCTAAAATTTAAGGCATCAAAGGAAACTCCTGGCCCGGTGTGAGGTGATTTAAGCAAATCTGACCCTGCACTTGAGCACATCCAGCCTGTGCCTGAACAGATGTGCTGTGAGATTCCTGAGCACAAGCAGAGCTTGTTCCAGGGGTTTCACCTGCATCTGCCTGCAGTGGGATTCCTGTGTACAGGTAACTGGGCAATCAAACCAATCCCACTGTCAGGTGGAACCCCGAGACAAACTCTGACAAGGCAGATTGCTGTGCAAAACTGGGCTTTGTGCCAAGAGTAACTTTGGATTTCAATTGAGATCCACCAGAGTTACAGAAATTCAAGGAGAAAAAAAAAAAAAAGGCATCTTATGGGAGATAAACCCCCATAAGTTCAGAAAAGCAGTAATTTGGACAATTGGTTCCTGAATATCTTGTAGCATTATAAATTTAGAAAGAAATCCTGAAAAGAAATCCTTATCAATACTGTAACAACTGCCTGCTGTCAGAAGTACTTGGGATTGGGAAATGCAAGGACTTTTGACAGGTAACAATGCTCTGAGTGCTTTTAAAGAGGTTGCCAATAAGGTAACATTTAATCACAGTCTTGCACAGAGCAAAGGAATCAAACACGGCAAAGTGAGCAGAAATCCAAGTGTGATTTTAGCTGATGTGACCGATCTTATAAAAATGAAAACCAGGAGAAACAATCTCTGTCTTGTCTAAACTTACTCTGGGGAGAATTTTGAGTATCTGGGATACAGAGTAGGTGGAATTAAATACGCTTTTAAAAGCAACAAATACATACTTGTAGCTTTTAAAGCATTTTCTTCACAAATGAATTTGTTCTCAAGGGACTTTCTTATCAGGAGCCAGTTCTCCGTAGAGCATTGAGATGGTAAAATGAGGGCTGGGTAAAACAAGGACTTGCCTGTCACACCTGGAGTGAGTTAAAAGCAGGAATACAGGAATATTTCACAGGGCAGGGAGCACAGAATCACATCAGAAATAAGCAGAGCTTTGGAGCAACCCCTGCTCTGCCCCTGTGGGCTGTGGATGACCTGACTTCATTCCTCCCAGAAGTTGTTGGAGACTAAATCAGGAAAGAGTGCAGAATCCAAAAGTCATTCCCACTTCCCAAGGGGAAAGAAAAAAACGTGTTCTTCTCTGACATCATCCTGCCTGTATGTACTCTGCATCCAGACCTTCTTCAGTCTTATCTGCCTTAACTTGAAGCATCAAGGCAGATTTTCTTTCCCACTCTCTCCTTATGTGTTACTGGAGTAGAAAATAATTTGGGGATGGTTGCAATACCCAAAGATATTGCTGATATTCCCAGAATTTTTTCCCTGGAGCAGAAAACACTGTACAAGCAGCTAAAAGTGGTAGGCTTAACACCACTGAGTACCTCTTGGGTTCCTGGTGTTTGCAGGAGCAGGAGAACTTTACAGCTTGAATTAACCTGAGGCGGAAGAGAGTTGGAACCACACTCCTCATAGCATTTGTGCAGGAAAAAAAAAAAATAAAACTCGCCCATTTTCCCCAGTGTAAACACTGACCATTATTTAAACAATCCAGAAACTGTATTCATAGGTTTTAATCTACTAAGGATGATTTTGGGGAAGGCAAAACATTTTTGTGTGTGTTCCAGGCCAAAGTATTCCTCTGTTCAAAACTGTGGCTCTCTATGCCTATAAAAAAGAAAATTCCCCATTTCTAGACAAGATATTTTTATGAAAAAGTTGCTTCATTGTGTATTTAAATCCAAACATTCTCTCCATTCTGGTTCCACTCCGAGCTCAATATCCACTGTGAGGAGAATCTCCTCCTTACTACGCATGCAGCTTTATAAGGCTCCAGGCACCTTTGAAATAAATTGAAAGCACAGCCATGTCCTAGAGCCAAACCCCAAAACCAGCCAAGGAGATCCACCCAGCAACACCCTCGAACACCCTCAGCTCTTCCCCTAAGCACAGCTTTAGAGCGCTGGTCTTGATCTTGTCTCTGCTTTCTCCACCCTCCTAAAAGCTTCCTGGGGGATTCCCCGGCTCTGGAGCCGTGCAGGGGCTGTTTGGGATGCAGGAATAGTTCCCTTGCTCCGTTTCCTTCCCTCTCAAACTGCTCTGTTTGCAGAGCCTGGGACAGGGGGTACTGAAAAACAGGAGCAGGAGAAAGCACAAGCTCTCCTCATCCCCGAGCTGCTAACAGCAGATTAAAGTGTAGCAAAACCATAAGAAAATAATCAATGTAAGTTTGTAGCTGCTTTTCCCCACTTTGAAATTCATAGTTTGAGTGTTTATTTGTGATGCTAGAGAAGCCCCCAGAAGGAAATGCTTCCCAAAATCTCTGCCCGGGCATAGATGTGAGGCCAACGGTTTCAGAACTTGATCAAACAAAGGTCTGGACATTTTATACAGTGAGAGCAGAAGTTAAAAAGCAGCAACTTTTGAAAAGGTTAACAAATCTAATCGATGCTTAGAGCAATCCTCAGTTCCTGAAGAATATCAGGATGGGGTTGGTTGTTGAAGAGCAGATTGGTGATAGCTGTACTTTTCTGTGGTATCTCCAGTTCCCAATTTGAGAAAGCAGAGTCTCAATGTTTTCCATCTTTCTGGATTTGTTACCTGTGGGTTGAGCACAAAGCCAATTCCCCAAAGCTCTGGCTAACCAGTCTGGTGGACATCAGATGTTCATCACTCCTGGCCCTACAGGCTGCAGAAGGTTGAGCCTTTTCTGGGAGAGCACAGGCCAGCATAGTTTTCTTAGAAATTTAAATAATTAGGAAATTCAGACAAAGTTTCTGTATCTCTGACAAAGCGGTATGAAAATAATCCCATTGTTGGCTGTCAAATGCAATTTCAATATCAAAAAGAAACCAGGTATTGATATCAGAACACTGTCATCATAGGAATCAGGGTTTGTTCTGTGGGGCAGAGCAAGCAGCACTAAAATTGGGTGACACTTGAGCATTGGCACAGCTTCCATGGGCCCTCCAAGGTCCCATTCTGCTGGAGATGTGCACGGAGGAGGAGCTGTCCTTCACTAAAAACAGCCCCACGGGCCATGCACTTCCTTACCTTAAGGGCTGGACTGCATGATCCCTCTCAGCCCGGAATATTCTGTGATGTGTGGCTTAACCAGCACATCCCGCCCCACAGTTGCTGCGCTCGGTGGTGCGTTTGGGACAAAAGCAGCGGCAGGAGCGGCTTATAGCATTCCTTGCGTTTGATTCTTTGTTTTGGTATCTGTCACGTCCGAGGCGGCCAAAAAGCGGCCTCAGCGCATTCTGGCCGGTGGAGGCTGAGGGAGCCGCGGGGGCTCCGTTCTCACAACTCGTGTGTGAGCGAGCAGGGGCCGAGCAGTCACCGCCTGGTCCTGGGGAGGGTCCCGCTCCTGCTGCAGCCCCCAGCACGAATTGTGAGCAAAGCGCTAAAGAGACCGGTTGGGATTTTCACATCCTCAATGCCCACCGGGGGGTTCGGCCGGCAAGAACGACCCCGAGCGCGTAGGAAGAGGGAAAACGGCAAAAAGGCAGCGCGGAGCTGAAGGGGGTTTGAGTTTGGCCGCGGCGCTGTGAGAGGACAGCCGGGGGATGGAGCCCGGCCCCGCGGAACGCACCAGCACACGCACTCGGCTCCGAGCTGCGGAGCTGCCTCTGTCACACGCAGCCAGCTTCGAGACAGCATTACTGTCCCGCTGGGATGCACTTGGGATGGGCTGCACAGACAACAGCCCTTAAAAACTGCAGTGAGAATGTGCAGGTTTTTCCATTCCTGTCATTTGTCCTTAATTTGAAAAATTAAATGCTTATGGCCCATTGTTAACTATTCTTAGCGCTAATTTCACAATTTAGCCCAGTGGTGACCGACTGGTTTCCTTGCGGTTCTTCTCTCAACTCACAGCTGGGCTGAATTTATTTAGTTTGGTGTATAGGTTCCATTAAAAAAAAAAAGTTGTGTGACAGTCTCCACATGTTTTAATCAGAAACATCACTGCACTCAATTCCTGCCTGAAGAACACTGTGAAAAGTCAGAGGAAAGAAAGGTAGTAGAGTTCTGGTTTATAGCATAGAGTGTGTTTACAGCAGCCCAGAATAATTCAGGTGAGAAGAGGCCTTGGGAGGCCTCCAGCCCAACATCCTGTTCAGATCTGAGGGATTTATCCAGTCAGGGCTTGAAAAACCCCGTGGAAGGAGAGCGCAGAGTTTTTCTGGACACCTGTTCCACACCTTGACTGCCCTAATGGTGAAAAAGGCTTTTCCTATACCCAGAATCCCTCCTTACAATTCACCCTGGATTGACAGAGATAAAAGAGATGTGCTAAAAATGCACACCTGGGTGGAAAACAATTTATTTTTTTTTTTTGTTACAAATGCATAGGGGAGGAAGTGTTGTCCATAAAGGGAGGTAACAATTCTGGGTAGCCCTAGGTTTGAATGAAAACATTTCCTGAGCAGCAGACTGGCTGAATGTCATTCCCAACCATGACCCAACTCCTGCTATAAGTGAATCTCTGCAGCTTTTTTCATTTCTAGTTAAAAACAATAACAAAAAATTAATAATATCAATGTGTATCCACAAACAATGAAAGAGGTGAAGTTTCACTGATCCATGGCTGTGCTTACTTGAATTCTGAATAACTGCAGACATTTTCATAACTAGTGCCCACCAAGCTTCTCAAAGTACTGAGAGAACACCAAGACGGATTTTAATAAACAAAACCACTGTTTATACTTTGAAGTTTCATATTAAGACACCTCCAGCTGCATTCCAGCATTTAAAGACACATTTATATGCCAGTATTTTCCCTGACACCTTTCACATGCCTCAGTTTACACAAATGCTCACTGCTGGCCTCGATCAGTCTAGGAACTTTTATTTTAAAACCCCTCAGTAAAAAACTTGCCAGAGCAAGCCTGCAATACCAGGCACAGGCTGATCCTACTCATGGGTGGGTAGGAAATGCTTGAGAGTATCGGAGGGAGTAGCCTTGATCTGGAGGAATTGGCTGTTTACTCAGCTTGCACTTCCATTGCTGGGACAGTTTCAGATCCCTCTGCTGAATATCCCAGCTTGTCTCACATCTCCCACTGCTGCCCCTTTTAGACACACTGGAATTCTTGTTTCTCTTTAATTCCTTACTCTCCCTTGCTCTTTTCTGTGCTGAAACTCTCGGCAGTGAGGGCCAAAACCTGACTGAAAACAGCAGTTCACACTGTGGTCCTGGATAAATTACCGTGCAATTAGCAACGTCACTTTCAAACGTTAATGAAATAAAGCTGCTCCTTTAGGAAACCAGATAGTTCACAGCTGATGATTTATGGTGCCTCCAAACAGCACTGGGAATCTGCAGTGCCAGATGAGGCCGTGCTGTCACTTGTACTCACTAAATACTTCGTGCCACTTCTCTAGGAAATGAGGCCTGGCTTGGTTACAAGAACCATCTCCTTAGGATCCCCTCTGTAAAATCTCATCCCTTCTGGAAGCTGAATTTCCAGCTTGTTGATGATCTGCAAACCAGATCCATTCTGGCCCTTCTGAGGAGCTGGTTTGGGACACAATGACACGTAACTGTGCATCCACAGAGATCTTTCCAGGAACCTCTCTGATTCCTTTTCTGGCTCGAGGGCCCTTGCTCTCCACCACTGGACATTTTGGGCAAGCACACGTACATGCAATAAGTGTGAAGTCTTGTGGGGTAAATAAAAATTCCTGCACAAATAAGGGGAATAATAAATCAAGCCCAAGAGTTTTAAGGCAATAGGAAGAATTAACTTATTTGCTGGAATTTCTGTAGATAAGAGGTCATTGTTCTTTGCTTTGAAAAGATTTTTGTTTTTAATATGTTTTTAGCTTTACTTATCTATTATACTTTGCTTCCTTTTTATTTTCCTTTCATTGAAAACAAGACCTAACTCCTTAAAAGTCATTTGGACTTGATCCTAAAACACTGAACACTTCCCAGTCCAGAAAATAACAGGGTGCAAGAACCTTCATGAGCTGGATTTCATTTGTCAGAGGTGTTTTTGAACACTCTGCCTTCAGAAAACCCTGTGGTTATTAGCTGAGACAGTATTTCTTTGCTTTCATGCTGATTTTTTTGCTTGTCCATGAAATCTCCCTAAGTTTCTCTAAGATCCTAAACAAATTTAGATCTCGTTACAGAGGATGCTCAGTGAACTGCTAGAAAGCAATCTTGTCATTAGTCTTCCTCTGCTGTTTTGCATATTTATTGGCAGCATCTGATTAATTAAACCCAGCCTCTCAATCAGGGCAGTTGGTTAATTCTATCTGTGAAAGATTTCAAGCTACTGAAGCTCACATGTTTGCAATCTGCTGAAAAACTTCCCCTGCTCTTCAGTAGTCCCTGTCTGGAAACCTTATACCTTGGAAAAACTTTAAAAAAAAATCTTTACAAGCCACAATTTTCATTTAAAAAAAATCTTTACAAGCCACAATTTTCATTACCTGGTTCTTGCTGTGCTGTGAAATTCTCCCCTCTCTGTTTTCTGCTTGAACATGGTGCTGGGTTTTGGTTCAGGGTTTGGAGCAGCAGCACAACAGGGGAATCCTTCTCCACAGCCAGAGCTTCTGAAACCCAAGAGCACAGAGAAATCCAGGTTAGAGCTCCCAAATTTACACAATGAATTTGAGGTTGATTAGTTTGGGACAAGGCTTGATGCACACATTGGTTTAGGTTATTCCAGCTAACTACAATTGCATAAATAATAGGATTAGTAAATTACTTTTAAACACTTTAGAATTTTAAGCGATTCCCCCCTTCATCCTANTGGGTTTTGGTTCAGGGTTTGGAGCAGCAGCACAACAGGGGAATCCTTCTCCACAGCCAGAGCTTCTGAAACCCAAGAGCACAGAGAAATCCAGGTTAGAGCTCCCAAATTTACACAATGAATTTGAGGTTGATTAGTTTGGGACAAGGCTTGATGCACACATTGGTTTAGGTTATTCCAGCTAACTACAATTGCATAAATAATAGGATTAGTAAATTACTTCTAAAAATTACTTTTAAACACTTTAGAATTTTAAGCGATTCCCCCCATCATCCTATTTTTAGTGAGTTTTGAAATGTTACCCAGTGGAGGGAAATGTGATTCCACATGAACTTTAACTCATTTTGAAACCAGCACATTACTTGCTGGTTTTCCTCAGCTGTTGTATAATGCCTATATTTTCACTAAAGCTTTTTTTTCCCAGTTTTGCATGCTGGTGTTACACAGCTTACCACTTTATCCTATAGGTAAGAAATGAATGTGCTCATAAATATGTATTATTTATTCTCTTAATTCTTCATATATATTTATTTTTTCTCCACTATTAATAGCCCATCTTCCTAATACTCAGCTCCATCTCTCCTTGTTTCACCTTTTCATTCTATTCTTTGCTCTTGGTATTAATTACCTGGGTATAATTAGCCTCCCCTAGATTGATCTTCTGCCAGTTCACCTCTCGCCTCATCAGTTCCTGGAAGGCAGCACTTCCACGAGCAAAGAGCCACCAGTGGATGTTGTTTCCATCCAGCAGCTCCACGAGGATGCTGCCCTTGCCCTGACCCGCTCTGCTGCAAAGCTGAGTGGACAATCAGTGCTCTGGAGTTAAATCCTCTGAGAACCCTGAGCGTGACTGGCAGCTTTTTGCAATAGCTTTGATCAAAGCCTAAACTGAGAAATCTCTTCTCCCATCCTGCAAGAATTTCAGAGCAGTTTGTTTTGCCCGAGCAGCGCTGTCCTGTGCTCAGCAGCATCTGAGGCCCTCGTGTTTGCCTGTGGGTCCTGCCCAGCTGTGACCTCTGCAGAGGATCCTCATCACACGTTCCTGGCTGTCTGCTCGCAGCTCCAGACGGCCAGGCAGTGCCAAAGAACGGACTGACAAAGGGCTGGGCATCCCTCAGATGTGCCAGCACGCAGACAGGCATCCCTGGCACTTGGCTCCTGCATTCCACTGGCAAGAGCACCAAGATCGGGGATCTCATGCCTTTTAAAGAGGGGAATGGAACACACAGAGAACCGAGCAAAGAACCTTGGGGGAAAAAAAAAAGGATGAAAAAAGTCCTTAATGCTTTTTCAGGAAGGATGGCTACAAGAAAGATAGAGAGGGATTTTTTACAATTTCCTTTTTCACATTGAGAGAGTAGGTTTACGGCTGATTTTAAAATAAAAATTCTTGGCTGTGAGGGTGGTGAGGCCCTGGAACAGGTTGCCCAGAGAGGCTGTGGCTGCCCCTGGCTCCCTGGAAATGTCCCAGCTTGGACAGGGCTGGGAGCAACCTGGGAGAATGGAAGGTGTCCCTGGAGCTTTAAAGACTCCTTCCAACCCCAGCCATTCCATGGTTCTAAACCTCCCCTCTCATCTTTCTTCCCGGGGCCAGAAGCAAGAGAAGCATCTCAAGCCACAAAGTATTAAAAAACTTGTCCAGTGAATCTGTCAGGGCCTGTTCCTCCCCTTCCCCCCGGTAGCTGCAAAGCCAATTCCTTTTATTGCTGCCGTTCTCTGGAGGCAAAACGCTGAGTTTGAACGGGCATCAGTGCTAATGATTGTCCCACAAATCTTCCCCTGTGTCCTGGAGCTTTCCCAGCCCTGCCAGAGACCCAGGACCCTCGTGAGGTGGAGAATGGCCCAGCAGAGTTCCCTCCTTGGAGGGCTTCATTTCTCCCTGTCCTTGGCTCTGCCGCTCACGGAGCATCAACACGTCCCGGGGAGCACACGCACTCGGTCACAACCACAAATGGCTTCAAAAGCAACAATTTTCTTTAATTTGGTTCTGAAGTGCTCTTTCAGGAATTCCATCAGCTCGCAGGGAGCAGCAGGGATTGCCAGAGCAGCAGCTTCTCCTCTCACGACCACCTTGCACAGGCTGATTTTCTCAGCGGGCTGTGTCCTGGCAAAGCCTGGCTGTCTCCCCGTGCTCCCTTACCTGTGTTCTGTACATTTTAAATCCTCTGGAGACTCACACAGGGCTGTATCTATTTTGGAGTGTTTTTATTGGCAGCTGGTCCGTACTACCATGCACCCACGTGAACAAAATTACAGAGCCCGGACAACTTTTGTACAGAATTCCTTTGGCCACGGTTTCTCTGTGGGTTTCATTTGGCAGAAGTGATATCAAGCAGAAGCCTTTCCCGCAGCTTCTGATGTAAACGAAAATACACCTTATAAATAGAAAACACGGGCATGAGGAGCAGTGCCTTCAGGCAATCAGCCACCTCTGGGCTCTGGGGAAAACTCAGTGAGATATGATTCATAAATATAATGACTAGGGTGCCACAAACTCGCCTGGCTCTTCACAGAAAAGGCACATTGTCTGCCTTGAAAATTTAGAAGGGCAGAACCCAAAGGAACAGGGAAAGAAAAACAGGAGAAGAGTGGGAGAACTGAAAATGGGGTTCAGTTGTCAGTGGAAAGCATCATTTTGAAGCCCACCAAACAAGGTGTGGAGCAAAACTCCTGTGCATCCCTCCACGGCCCGCTCCTGCCGAGCTGCAGCTTTGCTTTCCAGAGCTCACCGTGTGGACATTGCAGAGAGCAGGCAGCTTGTTCTCCAGGCTCTGAGGAGCTGAAGGCTCCTATTGATTACAGCTGGAGCCGGATCAAGCTGGGGCTGCCTGTGTTCTGCTGGCAGCCTGTGCTTTGTAAATACCTTTCATCTCATGCAGCAGCGATGATGATGTGCTGGGATGATGTGGCAGCAATTATTTATCTGCTGCGTTGGGTTTTCTCCTCCACGCTTGCCAAGAGCCCTAAAGTCAGGCCACAGAGAGGGATGCTGACATCTTTACATTTCCATTAAACCTTTCCTGCTTCTTCTGAAGGAATTCTAACAGCTCCGTTGTCATTTCAGCAGTCGTTTCTTTCCTCGCTCTCACGCTGATAGATTTGGAAGCGCTGAATTTATTCCAGCAGATTTAGCGAGTTTAAGCTTGTCACAAATAACTTTGTTATCTGATAGCACTCCCCGAAGGAAAAGCCCCTCCAAGCCTCCCTTTCCCTGGGTTTCTGAGCATCCTGTCCCCATCCAAAGATGAAGCAGGAAAAGCTTGGTTACCCTCTGAATGGATTTACACACTCGCTGAATGCCATGTAAATGCTGACAAATAAAGCGTGGATCTTGTCAAACTTAAGAACTTAGCAAATAAGGAGCATTAGAAACAGCAAATAGAGCTGAACTATCTGCTGCCAAGTCAGTGAGAGATCCCACGTCCTGCCTGGCAATCACTCTAAATACATCCTTTCTCCCACTTCGTGTGACCTTTCCAGGTCAGCAATGTTGTGTGTTAGTTTAATATTTTAAAACTGGAACTTTACTGGTATTTGGCCTACTTTTTGCTATTTATTTTCTAAACAAATGATAGCCACTCCCTTCTCAAACTAACCTTTTAAGCTTCGCCAGGAGTCTGTGAAGATCACAAGGTATTTAAAAATAAATAAAAAAAAAGAAAAAGAAAAAAAAAATCACATGCTCAGGCAAACAAAGCAGGTTGCTGCACTTCCCCCTCCCGCCAGCCCTGCAGCTGGATGTTCAGGATGCTTCAGGAGTTCTCCACTTACTCCAGGAAACACTGCTGAAATCTCATTTTCAGTGAAAAGTGCCAGGATTATGGTAGCACAGCATCTATTCTGAGGCAAACCCATGTAACTTCCCAGCCAAACACCAGGAGAAAAAAACAACAAAAAAAAACAACAAAAAAAAGAGAGAAGGAAAGGAGCAAAGCTGTCCCAATTGCTACTTCTACTTGATTGCTTAAAGGCAGCTGGGAAGGCAGATCCTCAGCCTGAGAGCAGAGCACATCCCAATTTTAAGGCAAAGGAAATTTGGAAGAAAAAATAGCTCTCTCTTCCCAAGGAAACTTCTGGTTTTTAGAATGTTCGTTTTTATTTATTACTGACTCATTGAAAGAACAAAGTATTTTTTGGTGTCTTTTTTTTTTTGTTCTCAAACACAGAAAAAAAAAATGTGGCTAAACCCCAGAAAAATCTTAGAGTGGGGCCAAGAATAATAATAATTTTCAGTTTTCAGAATTTTTTTGTCAGGTTTTTGAAAGAGCAACAAATACTTCCCAAGCACTGCTCTAACTTACAAACTTGAGTGGACTGCACACCCTCAGCTTATTCCAGTTACCCCTCTCATCCACGTTCCCCCTTCCACAACCTCCCTGGGCTCCTGTTTTGTTTTTCCCATATTCATTTTCATTCCTTCATTACTATCCATGCTCCTTTTTCTCTTTTTTTTTTTATTTTACCTTCAAAGGATTGATTTCTTTTCCCCTGGTGCCTCTGCCTCACTTTTGATCCTGCCTGGCTTTCCCTGTTGTATCTATTCTCTTGCAAACAAAGAATTTTTAAATTCTTTTTCAAGAATCTCCTTGAAATTTTCTTTTTCAAGCTCAATTTTAAGCCCTCTTCATGTGAAGAAACTGAATTTCCCACTTAAGTTCTAAGGAGGAGGCAGTTAATAAAAATTCTCAGGGCAAAACAGAGAAGCAAAGATTTACAAGATCCAGTTCCTGATGGTTTTGTAAGATCAGAACTGTCTAACACTGCTTGGTTTTGGCATAATCAAATTTAAATTGCCACAGAAACCTTAACTTCTGCACATCCTTTCACTTCACTTGAACTGTGCAACCTGAACATTGTGTTTTTCTATCCCAGCTCTTCCAGTCTCCTCCCATCCCTAGGGTATATTTTGGACCAAATCGACTGATGTGTCTTTTTTTAAGTACTATTTCCATGATTTGATTTTATTCTTCTATCATTCAAAAGTTGTAGAAGGCGTCAAAGTGAGAATTTCTTTTAACCATTTCTATTTCACAGCCCAGTGCCTGCCAGTAACACTTTAAACACCTTTTAGACGCATTCCTTCAAAGCAAGGCAGCTGTGGGTACGTCCAGCCACGTGCTGAAGGTATCACACAACCACACAGGAAAAATTCAGGGGTAAATAATGCCTTCAAAGGCATTTCTGAAGCTGGAACAGCATCAGGAATCTGCTTATTTACGTGGGGAGCCGTGGAGATTGCAGCACCTTGGTACTGCCAACAGATAGGATGATTAGTGCTAAAAACAATATCATCGTTTAGATAAACCCTCTCCTTCAGAGAGCTGCCATTGAACTCGGCTTGAACTTCAATGGAATTCCTAAAAAGGGCTCATTCAGCCTCAAAAGCTGAAGGGGAAGGAGATGCTAGTGGTAAAATTGGTCTCACAGCAAATATTCAAAGTCACTTGTCCTCCATCTGAAGTTTCTAAAGGTCCCTTGTTTCTTGTGGCGGCAGAGTCGCTCTGATCAGCTGCACATCCACTACCAAAAAACAGCAAAACCAGGTTCCTGCACTTCTGACTGGGACCAAACCAGTGCAAGACATGCCAGCATACAGGATATGCCACATTTTTTTGCAGGAGCTGTTTTCTGAGCTGTCTCAGAACGAAAGTTGATTTTTGAAGTGTGCCTCGAACTCACTTTTTGGGTAGATATTTATATTTTCCTTTGCCGCTGCCAGTGTAAGTGCTGTGAAAAGGCTTGCAAAGCTTTAACAAGCTTCAACTTCCTAATTAAAAACCACAATGAGCTCTCAGGCCTTGATTTCCCCAATATTACAGGTTGTAGCAGTGATATTTTGTTCAGTCAAGCCTAGCTAAAGGAAAATGCTTATGAGGTTTCCAAGGAGAGAAATAAACAAAATGGAAATGAAGAGGGAACTTGGAACTTTTAAGTGTACGTAATTAAGAAAAAAATACATCCTTCAGATAATTCTGGAAAGTATTAGGAGATATTCATAATTCATAAGCAGTTGTTTGGTTTTCTTTCAAGCAAGGGGGCAGCTTTACATCAAACACTGACTAGCTTTTCCATTAACTAAAGTAAACAAACCAGTATGCTTCAAGTTAAGTGAACATCCTTTTTTTTTTTTTAACTTTTTTAATAACTGTGTGAATCAGAAATAAGAACAAGACATTTACTTTCAAATAGGAAATTAGTTTGCATGCTATTTCTTCATGTTAAAAATACTTTGGAACACTCACAAAAACAATGTTAAGCTGAATTTATGGAAATGTTCCATATCAGTTTTGAAGATGATATGCCAGATGTCGGGGAGAACTCTTTCATCTGCAATAATGGAATAGTTTAATCCACCCTTGTTGTTTTTGAGCACAGTCCAAGTGTATTGGTCATCATGGGTGGGTGATCCTCACTTGGGCAGGCATGAACCAAAAAGCACAAGTTCTTAGACCTCTAGCATAAAATCACAAGAAAGCAACAGCAGGAAATACTCTACTGGAAGTAAAAATAAGCTCTTGCAAAATGTAAATCAAAAAGTTTACCGTTATGACAACTCATGTTTTGGAGCGCTCGGAGACTCGCAGATCCATTGCTCTGCATTAGTGGATTGCAATGACTCCATTTATGGCTCCAGCAAAAACAAAGCCAATAATACAAATTTTAAATGAATCTACATCCATCAAAAGCATGGAACACTCTTCTTTTTGATGAGTGGGAAGACTAGAAGTTAACAATGGGAGATTAAACTGTTTTGCCTTGAGAAACTTGAAGCACAAGGACACATTACGGTCCGTGTTCTTATTTTAACAACACACATTGAAGTAACATTGGATAGAAAATCTTTTGGGAATAGTTTGCAGCCCTGTATCAGACTGACACCATATCAGCCACACCACCCTCACTTGCAGTGACCATTTGAATTCCTGTGTTACCTAATGTTTTAGGTGCCACATTCATTTAATTCGCTGTGGCTGGGGTTGGATAATGAGGTGTTTCCATCTAATCCCAAAGGATCCTGAACTGAGAGCCATTTCCTGTGTGCAGTGCACCTCCCAGAGTGCTTGGGGCGTGCTGGAGAGGGAGGGAGCATCTCACACGGAGGGAAAGAGCAGCAGAAAGAAGGAAATGCATTTTCAGACGCATCCCTTCAAAGCTTCATTCATTTTTTTCCTCCCCTCCCAGCTGCTGCCACTGGCAAGCACGTGGGGGATGTTCTGGTGCTGAAAGCTGTGGCTCACTCTTTAGTGAGCTGTTCTGCGTGAGAAGTCAATTTGCTTTGGAAACACCAGAGACAACAGACAATTGTGACAGAAAAGTGCAGGGCAGGCTCACTTAGGACAGCTTGTTAACTCTGTTCTGTTACACAAGGATGCTTTTGCTGTACCTTGCTGTTCCTGGAATCACCATGCTTGGGTGCTTTGCCCAAATCCACAGAGGTTGTTCACACTTTTGCAGTCCAAATACAAAACTCATAACGAGTTGTGGTGCATTCAATTCTCTTTTTTTACACATTTACCGCATCGATACATTGCTTTGCCTCTCTTGTGTTCTGCCATGACATCCAGGAGCAGCAAGAGATGAATCCACAAGGAACTTGCTTTGCTGCACTCTCAAACTGGAGAGGGAAAATATTTCAGCACACCAAAGGAGTCGTGCCGTTTTTCAGGAAAATCTCATTAATTTCAACATTCTACCTCACCTATTTGCTTAAATGTAGGTCTTGGCTCTCACATCCCTTTTTCCTGTGCAAACAAGTATTTGTGCAGGTTACCTTCGCTCAACTGTGAAAACTTGTTACCAGGGCAAGCAGGCCAATATACCTCACATGAAAGGGCAAAGGAAAATTTAAAAGGGAAAAACCAGCAAAAAAAAGGAGAGCTTTTGGGCTGCTGCAGAATTATAGAGGTTCCCCATGACACCACTGGACAGTGACAGCACGTGGAGTGAAGGGCTCTGCATGAGCAGGTTTTCCCACTCCAGGAATGGGAAATTTCTCCAGATATTTCACCTCCTGCTGCCTCCTGTTATGTAACAGATCTTGTGCTGGGCTCTACCACCACAAAGCACAACCTCCCAACACCAATGAGTTAAAAGCTGTCTGGGCATCCAGCCCAGATGAATAACATTGCAAATGGTGAAGGAAGTAGCAAGGGAAATAGAAAAGCCTTTGACAGAAATTGTTGATAGCTTGCTAAGGCTGGGGAGGGAACCAGGGAATTTGGAGGTTGCTAATGTTGTTCCTATGTGTAAGAAAGGATCAGGGAGGATCCAGGAAACTACGGAGCAGTGAGCTTGGCCTCAGTTGCAAGAACAACATAAGAAACATAAATAAGGGACAGAATACTTAATTTGGTCAAATAAAATTAGCCCATACTCGTGGATGAACGGCAGAGGTCTGATTTCTCCAAGTATGTTATCTTCAGGTGGTTCTTTCTGAAAGATGCCAGCATGAAACATCTTATGGAGAGAACAGAAGCTGATGAGGTGGGCAGAAGGGGAAAGCTTTGACAGAATCTGGGGTTAAGTAAATTGTCAGTGATGCTGCAGCACCATGCAGATCACTGTGTGGCTCATATCAGACCGGCCGGTGCCATTGCTGACGTGGGAGCTGATGTTTGCTCTTCAGATGAATCCATTGGAAAAATAGACCAAGTCATTTTCTGGCCTCACTCACACTGAGAATTCAAAAATTTGAACCCATTAAGTAAAATATTTATGGTTTACATTCAAAACAAATTGAGAACAGGTTCTCTGCAGTCCATGACAAGTGCAACACTGACATCGGTGGGAGCATCATGGGTTTGGGTTTCTATGAACCATTCAGAAGCTGCTCCTCAGTGGGGACAGAAATAAGAATTTCAACCCCATGAAACACTTTAAGAACCACCTTTTTTTTTTAATGTGGTGGAATATTAAGATTGCTATGGAGCAGGATAGAGAAAAGCAACCTGGAAACATTTTGTTTGGACAGAGGGGGATGCACACAGAGAGCAAGAGGATGCTGTAATATATTGCAATATATTGAGAGGCAGTGAGCAGCAAGAAGCTGAACACTTCAGTCACAGCAGCAAGCCACACTTGAGTTAGTTAAGAAAACATTTCTCCAGCTCTGAGCACAACGTACAGGTACGTGCTGGGAAGGAGGAGAAGAGCTTCGAGTGGCTTGAATAAGATGAAAGTGGATGTGGATAGCATTTGTTCTCTAGAGGTCCGAAGCCCTGGTGAAATGCACCTCCTGGTTTTGTGTGCTGCTTCCAGCGATAGGAAGCAAATTGCAGAGATTAAGCTGTTGCATAAGTGAGCGAGCAGCATGAGTCAGGGGGTTTGGGAAAAGTGAGTCACAGCGGGAAGGGAGCGCAGCCAGGGTTGTAGCTCAGGAGGAGAAACTAGCAAGAAAATGTTGAGGATCTAGATAAGAGCCTGAGAGAAAGGAGCGCAGCAGAGAAGCACAAAAACTGCCTCTAAAAGAGGGAACGAGGGTTAGGGAAAGCTATAGCTAAAAAGCAGGTCAGGCAAAATTTTTGTACACAACTGGTGGTTGAAATACAGAGCAGGCTGCCAAAGTCAGCAGTGGAGGGACAGAATTGTGTAAATCACTTCAAGAGGCAGCGCGGGCACATTTTTGGAAAATGAGGGAATCACTGGGTATAGCCATTAGCGAGGCTTGTGGAATTAAAACTATGAGCTGCAAGTTGATTTATATTTTGAAGGAATACAGGAGCAGGCTCTGCTGCCCTCCATGGTTCTCACACTATGCAAACCTCAGAGCATTCTCTGAACTTGCAGACAGTGAGGGACAGCAAAGTCTTGCAGAAGAGACTTTCTAGAACAGCCCTGGAAATTGCTGCAAAAGGCAGTACTTACATCAGGGTGAGTCACTGGGGTCTGAAGGCCCTGTTTTCCACAGCTGAGGACTTCCATCCACGTTTCTGGAAGAGCAGTGAAGCTCACGTGTCCTTTAATTGAGACGTGGTGTCCTTAATTGTTGTGGTTTTGCCCCACTTCTCCTTAGGCCCTGACCTTGATTTAAGGATTTTACACAGCACGCAACCCATTCTGGGCACAGCAAGGCTTGACCAAGCACAGGCCTGCAGGAAAAACAGAGTGAGATTACAGACTCTGCCATGATGTTTAATTTGAATTCAAAGTGTTCAGAGAACCTGAATTCTGTGCTTTGCAAAATTCAGAACTGTCACATCCTTTCAGTGCAGTATTCTGGATGTAACACAAGCAACAGACTGGAATTAACGTACTCAATCTGAACCCCATTTTGCAAATATTTTTTCTAACCAATAAGTTTGATTTTTGGTGCCCTACTGACAGTCTACATAATTACCTGAGTTCAGTTATTACAATGATCGACACTGCAGGTAATCCAGCTCCATTTTCAAGTAAGACTGATCTGCAAAAGGAATGTTAAATTCACCCAGACTATTTCAAAGGAATTTTCCACCTACACAGGATGTAACTGTCCAGAGGAAAACTGTCTGGGAATAAAAATCTGAGCAACATCATTGATCAGACTCAGAGACACAGAGTTTAAGAACTAATCTATATTTCACAGGTTGTATGCATCAATAATCAAACACCATTTGGGTTTTTAAACTACCTAATACAAACCTTCGGCCCTGTTTATGTGTAGTGAACAGAATAACCTTTAGACATGTTAGCTGAGATGGGAAAACAAAAGGAAAAAAAAAGAAAGAGCAGATCACTTTCATTCCTAGTTACTGGTGTAATTTACATGGCTTACCTGGACAAACAAATGCTTGTGCAGCATCCAGAAATGAAATTTTAACAAAGTTGAGAGGAATGATTTAGGAGTGTTTTCAGGTGTTTTGTTATCAGGCAAGGTATTTGCTCAAGGCAGAAGCCTCAGCAATGGAATGAGCTGCTGAAACTGTTCTGGAGATGAACTTTGGTCATGATGACACTAAATTTGGAAAAGAGGATGTAAGAGGAAAGATGCTCAAGAATGAGCTTGTAAAAGCCCCACATTTTCTTTCTAGATCTGTTTCTTATACTGCACTCATCACTGTGGTATCTTGAGTGCTTTCCAGTAGTGCATTAAGCAACATGACAAACATCTGTCACATGTTTGTTCTCTCACCCTCTCCCCAGAGGGACAAGTGTGTGCAGCGGAGAGCCTTGTTTTAATTTTTTTTAATTATTATAAATACACACGCACGTAACACATTATTAAACATTCGTGCTGGAGAGGAAAGGTCAGATAAATGGATCTTGCTCTCAGGATTAGAGCTGGTGAGCTCTGTGATGTTCCTGTATCACAGCCTTGCCCCAGACTGCAGTGTCTTCTTAGAGACCAAATCGTGGCCATGGGTGTCGGCACGAGGCAGGAACCAAAAGTTTGGATTCCCAATGCCTCATTTAGTGTTCCCACTTAAGGCCAGGGATTCTGTCAAGAAACATCAAATGGAAGGAGGTGATAGAGCTTAGGGAAGAATATGTGTTTTGTAGAACTCCCGTCTCATTCTCATATTTGATACAGACTAAAAGCAGGATTTGATGGAACCTCCAAGTCACTGTCAGATCAGAGAGCACTGTGGGAGTCATGGTAAATCCAGCAATCTCACCCATTGGAAAAGTCTGATTTCAGCTGGAAAAATAAGTCCTTATAATAATGGAATGAAGACCTGGGAGTGAATGATTTCCCTACAGGGGGGACATAATGGCTGCCCAGGGAGGAGGTGCAGTCACCACACCTGGATGTGTTCAAAAAGCCTGGATGTGGCTCTGGGTGCCAGGGTTTGGGTGAGGAGCTGGGCACAGGTTGGGCTCAATCTTAAAGGTCTCTTCCAACCCAATGATCCTGGGATAACTGGGAAAACAATCTGGAGACCTGAGTTTGATGAGACCCTGAAGAGCTGCAGATAGACAATCTAACCACTCAAGGGCCACAAGCACATAGTGGGAATCCCAAATGAATCCCCAGTATGGGATGGTGCCACTTCCCACGGGCAGAGAAGAGCATTGGTAAATAAATAACTCTGCCTCCGTCACCCCAGAGAGAAACGGAACCGCTCTGCCACACGCCAAGGAAACTCCAGTGCTGCTGTTGCTTCCTTCTGATGACTCCCACACCTCTGTGTGTCCAGGAACTCTCTGGCCAGTTAGGAAACAGACTATTTCTGTAATGGCCAGCGATCTGGGTCACACCGAGTGCCAAGAGCTGGAGCCTCCTGTCTGGCCCCGCTCACAGGCAGAGCTGCAGCATCGCTGCTAAATCCACCGGCGCTCCTTGCCATACTCCACGAGGGCTGGGCTGCTGTGGGACTGCACCGACACCATCCCCATTTGGCACCGCTCTCAGCACGGAAATCCTCGCTCACTCCCTCTCCCCTGTGCAGTCCCAGCTGTAGGACACATCTGCAACTCGTGCAACACTGGAGATGCCAGCACCGAGCCCTTCCCAGGTGCCTGTGGTTCTCCTCCTGCCGTGCTTCCCTCAAACACAACCTTCAGGCCGCCGGCCTTGCTCTACCAGCCCCGATTTCCCTGCACAGGTGGGAGCAGAGCCACTCCACGCATGGCAGTCTCACCACCCAGGGAAGGTGGGAGCCTGCTCTCCTGCCCAGCCTCACTTCCCACCTTTTACCAACCCAGATCTTGGCCAGAACTTCAAAACCCCCCAGAGGGTTTCCAGATGGGGAGGCAGCGAGCCGGCAATAATTGGGAATAATTGTTTTTCTGTCCAGCTGAACTTAGCACCAGGAGCAGCCAAAGACTGTGAATACATCAGTAAATCTATGAATCCTTTTAGCTGAGTAGCTTACTATTCCATACCTTTTAACTAATCCATTCTAAAAGGCAACTCATGTTTACTCATATATGAAGCTCCTAAAGATCAAATAAACTTTCTTTGCTCCAGCACAGTGTGCAACAAAAAGGATTGGAATTGTACAAGTGTTTCATTTCCAGCTTTTGCAGGAACCAGGAGCACAAAGCTCACGAGGTCCCCGCAAAGACTTGCCTGGAGCTGCCCAGAGTTGGGGTGGCAGGAGACAGCCAGTTGTAGTCCCCAAAAAGTCTTCACACCTGAGAATGTGCTTTTCAGTGTCAGGACACGGCAGTGAGCTCAGCAAACCCTGCACCAGCACAGCAGCTTCGGGACTGGCACAGTGCAGAAATGCAAAGAGCAGCCTAACATAAAAGACCTTTAGCTTCCCTGTCGAATAAAGGGAAGATGTATGTAAAATATTTGGACATTTGGGGAAAGGGTAAACGTTGAGAACTAATTCAAACTGTTGATGGTTTATTTTTTATTGAATCTTGTGGTCGAAATTGTTTTCATTTGTTATGAGAAAGAATCCATCATTTTTTCCAAAGCACCACCCAGAATCTGCCACTGGTGATGTTCTAACATCCCCAGTGCCTACACAAATAGAGAGGTCAGCTGAGATTTGTAAACTAGAGATCATAAGTTTTAAGGAATTTGTTTATTCAGCCTAGAGTCTCCAAATTGTGTACGATGCCAAAATTAAAAAGTCATCTCACTGTACTGTGTCATGTTACAAGAAAAAGCTCTCCAACGCTTTGGATGCTCAGATGAGAAAGCAAATTGTAATTCATTTGTCAGCACATGCAGTTTAATTATAATTAAGTACCTCCAGCAGTCATAATGAGCAGGCAAAACGAAAATGCTGGTTTTATACTTGTATAAACCTGCACTGAGCACAAACTAAAAGCTGCCTGAATTACTCTGAAAAATATCGGGCTAGAACTTGCAGTTTGAGCTGCACTGTGCAAATACAAGCATATGTAAAGTGTTTCCAGAGAGTTGAACACATTGACTGAATTAGGGGAATTTTCATGGGAATGACAAGAGGCAGATCTCTTCCTGATGAGAAGGCCACCACATACCAAGTTCCAAGTCCCTGTCCAAACATGGAGCACGGGAACCAAGCAAGGGATCAGCAGAGTCCTTTTAGTACCAGCAAAACAACATATTTCTAACTCCTCTCCTTCTTGAGAAAGAGCTGAACTACATTTGCTGAAATTTTCTGGAGTAATTCAGCATGAAACATTCTGCCAGCGTGGGAAAAAAAACCACCAAAGCAAAGCAAAACAGGCAAATGATTCAAATATGTTGAAGCTGCGAGAAATTTACAGAAAATTCTAGACTGACAAGTAGAAGATATTAATGGCATTTGACAAACAAATGCTTAAAATAACCATATCTGAAAATATCTATAAAGGCAGCGTACAAGAACTATAAAGCATTACCAAATTTCTGATAGCTGCAAGGGTTGAGATGACATCTTGGGGGTGCATTTGAATTTTTCTGCCTGCACTTAGAGGTAACTTAAAGACGTGCAAAGCATTTCCACAGGCTAAATAGCTTAAGTAAATTGAATGATTAATATTGCTCTTTTTTTTTTTATGAAGACATAGATGAATGTGCAACTGGAGCCCACAGTTGTAGAGCTGACCAAGTGTGTGTCAATTTAAGAGGGTCCTTCACCTGCCAGTGCCCTCCAGGCTACCAGAAGCGAGGGGAGCAGTGTGTTGGTAAGTGTTGGTTTCCATTCAATGTGGTTTTTTTATTTTCACTGGCTGCAGTTGCAAACTTCACGTTGGTCGTGAAGCACTGGGTGTGCGTGGTGTGAAACAGCTGTCTCTCCTCGGAATGCAGCAGAATAGTCACCCTAGCGCAGTAATTAATCACTGAAAGGTGGCAGGAGGAGCTATTTTAAGGATAATCAACAGAGGCACTCCAGCCTTAAGCCTTGGGTTTGTCAGATAATAAAAACTACTATAAAGGAAGAGATTCACAGCTACACAGCAGGAGGTGACATTCAAGACAGCCTCTTGCACGGGTTTTATGCAGCTTAGGAGAAAAGCTTCTGGGTTTTTTTTTTTTCCTTAACAGAACTCAAGTTTTTCCACTTTCAGGGATCCTGCATTTCAAAGTGTATAAGCATTTTAAAGTTCTTAATCTCTTCAGAAAGCCTTGCTAAGTTTTAGTACACACCTAAAATAACTGCAATTTCTGGGCATGGCTCTTTTTTCAGGATTCCAATACGAGGGCTGTAGAAATAAACCCAAAAATTCTTATCTCTTTCCTGAGAGATGTAGCTCAGGCCCTGAACTGTCAAATCAGTGTAAACACAGGTGTATCTGATTTTTCTCAGTTCTCTGTGCAGGAGGAATATTACTAAATTGGAAGGCCACGGGTTTCTTTTTTAATATCTGGGGTTTATTTAGATTTTTTATATAGCAGCTAAATTCTATTACTGCCATGCAATAGCACTTCTGATATCAAGACCCAAGGTCCTAAATGAAAGTCTCACTAGAAAGAGAGCAGAACTGAGAAGTGAGAGTCATAGATCCTTACACCTAAATGTGAACACATTTGTGCATCTAAATCTAACCATGAAGAGGTCTGGAAAGTGAAATTTCCCTTCTCCCATTTAGGTCAAAACCAAGAATAACACCTGTGTTACATATTACACACTGACCTAAATTACAAGTACATCCCAACAGTTAGTACTGTCAGCATTTCAGAATAAAGCCTGTCCTTGGGGATTTTATAACAGCTTCGCCAGAAAATGTTCCTGGGGCCAGATCTTGATAGAGGTTCTCCATATGGGAGGAAATGTTTCTCAAATTTGAAAGAAATTTTTCCAGACTATTTTGGCTCAAAGGTAGAGGGAGAAAAAAAGACACATTTTTAACAATTGGTTGATTTGAATCTAAATTTACTAACAATTTCTGACTTTTTTTTCTATTTTTTTTTAATTTGCTTGTTCACATATTGCCAAATGAGTCTTTATTGGAATGCATGACTGCAGAGAGAATGAGTTGTTTTCCAGCATCACTTCAAACAGATTTGGCCCAGTTGATCAGATGAATCTCAGCCCTTAGATCTGCCCAGAGCTGATGTGCCTAATCCCACAAGGAAAATTCCCACTGAATAAGAGCCAGATCCTGAAAGCATTTATGTGTATAAATGTACTACAGCATTGCTCATATGTATAATCTTATTTTTTAAAGTTACTTATAAGAGCTTAGTCCTGAAAAAGTCAAGGATGGAAACCTACTGTGCCTCCTTAATTTATTCCATTTCCACTTCCAAATTTCTCTCTGCAACAAGAGTTACAGTGACAATTGCTACTGTATGGACAGCCAGGAATTTTCCAGCATAAGCCTTTTCATTCAGAATCATCCAAAACACTCCACTAAGTTCAGCCCTGAATTTGACAAAGAAAGGGTTAAGTTCTAAGATTATTTTTTCACTTGATATTAAAACAAACACTGGAGTCATTATAAAAAAAAAAAAAAAGAAAAATCTTGGCCTCTTTTTAAACACATCTATGGTGGAAACAGCTGGAGGTAGGGAACTCAAGATCTGGCATGGATGTGGGAAGTGCCTTTCTTTGTTCCAGTGAATGCTGGTGTGATTTGTGTGAGTGTTGATCCTTTGAAATGTCCCATTGTGTACAAGCCCGGGATTTCTGCACCAAGCTCCAGCAGGCCACGGCTCAAGGCAGCCACTGCACACACACACACACAAGATAACAGAATAATAAAACGTGTTTTCCAGGCAAAAGCAGAGCCCCCATCTCCCCCAGAAGGCAGGGAAGCCCTGTGGAAGGCAGAGGGGTACGGGAACAGGGTGGTGCCCGTTTTGTGCGGCTGGCAGGTGAAAGCCCTGCTCCGATGCACAGCAGGAATGCTGACTCCTGGAAAGGCAGGCTGCTCCACCTCAGAGCAGGGCTGACCTGCGAGGAGAGGCTGCGGCAGCTCTCAGCGCCTGAGGGGCACAGCCAGGTGTGCTGCTGCTGCCTGGGGAGGGATCCGGGACAGGCAGCCAGGGGAACGGGAGCATCGGGAAACCCTTGGGGAGCGAGGCAGGGTCTGGGGATCCCTGTGGAAGCACAACCAGCTGTTTCCTTTTCGGGCCCATTAATTCTCTGTACTTGCACTGAAAACCTGCACTGTTCCTAATGGAGCTGAAAAGATTTAGGACGTGCCAGGAGCGCTGCATGCGAGTTTTTGGGAAAATGAGCTGTGTTGGTCAGCACCGTGTCCGATCCTGAGGGATCAGGGAAAGCTGAACAAAACCGAGTTTTACCTACACAAAATAAAGCACTACTGCAGCACCGAGTCAATAAAATAAAGTTGGAATGCAGGGTGAAGACAAGCAGCATAAAAGCTTGTTACAAAATAGTCACTTACAGGAAAAGTTAAAGTGTATCTTGTAATACCCATGGCAGAGTCCCCAGCTCACATCAGCTTTTAATCAAGCGCAATTAACTTTCCTGGGACACGAGAGAGCAGCGGGGAAGCGCTGAGCTCCGTGTGAGCTAACCGGTGTTTTCTGTGCTCCAGACATCGACGAGTGCACGCTGCCCCCGTACTGCCACCACCGCTGCGTGAACACACCCGGCTCCTACTACTGCCAGTGCAACGCTGGCTTCCAGCTGGCCTCCAACAACCACACCTGCGTGGGTAAGGGCTCCTCCGCGGCTCTCGGGGCTGCACTGCGGCTCCCGGGGCTCCCCTGCAGCTCTGAGGGCTCCCCTGCAGCTCCCGGGGCTCCCCCCGGCTCTGAGGGCTCCTCTCAGCTCTCAGGGCTCCCCCGCGGGCTCTGAGGGCTCCACTGCGGCTCTCAGGGCTGCACTGCGGCTCTCAGGGCTCCCCCGCGGGCTCTGAGGGCTCCCACGCAGCTCCCAGGACTTCTCTCAGCTCTGAGGGCTCCCCTGCACATTCCGAAGGTTCCCCTGCACCTCCAAGGGCTCCTCCGCAGTTCCCGGGGCTTCTCTCGCTGAGGGGCTTCCNTCCCCTGCACCTCCAAGGGCTCCTCCGCAGTTCCCGGGGCTTCTCTCGCTGAGGGGCTCCCCTGCTCCTCCAAGCGCTCCC
>VXBU01017581.1:14482-29748 GCA_013400315.1 Bombycilla garrulus | reverse complement strand
AGGCTCCTCTGCGAGTGATGCCAGAGTTACAGGAGGGTTTGACACCTGAAGTTTTAGCTTTTATATTTTTCACATTCTGTGCTGATCCCGTGTGTGGTTTTGGGCATCACATTAACGGTTGGTGAGCTCTCTGCACAGAGCAGGGACACAAAACAATTCCTTTCCAGCTGGGCACCAAGGACAAATTTTAGGCCCAAGAGTGGAAACAGCAGTGAAGGAAGAGAGGGAACAAGGAGGATGGAGCTTCATCAGCTGGAGCTGGAATTGGACAATGAACTCCAATGTGCTGATGGACCCAAACCTATCAAAGTGTGAGGCCTGGTGCCCAGGATCCATTTTGTGCCCATTTGTGGGTTTGACTTGGGTGCAGCCCCAAGGGGTTCCTGCACTGCCCAAGCTGGATCCTTCCAATAAATCCCTTTATCCTACTTAGTTCTCTCTTCCCAAGTCAACCTTTCCAGGCATCAGGTTGGGGAAAAATTTAGAGCTTTCTTGAATGCTTGTCATTTTGTTGGCATAGCAGACTTCCAAGGAACATCTAAAACCTCCTATTCAGAGTTTAATCCTAGATTTAATTATTCTTTCAGTTCTGATATTATTCCCAGTTCACCTGACAAAGGCCAGACCTGGCAATCAAGGCAATCAATACCACACCTCTACAGTTAAGGGTAATTACCCTCAGCACATGGTAAAGAAAGTCTTTAGGTCACATTTGAATATCCAGCAAAAGTTTAAAATTGAAACAAGGGTTGCTATGAGTGACCTTTCAGCTGTGATGTTGCCCTTAGAAATAAAAAGCTAAGAGAAGCTGCACAGTAAAACTAGGGCTGATGTCAAGTTTGGAAAAATAAACTTGACTTGACTTCTATCTGTAGTAGAAGAATGAGAGTAATAATAAAAGGTAACTCTGTCTGCAGAAGCATAGAGAAAATTGATATAAAATCAAGAGACTGGTGATGGAAATGGTCAGTTCTTTATAGATGCAATTTGTGTCTATAAAATCTATATTACACACATAGAAAAATCAGGCTGTGTTTTCCAGCTCCCACCACCCCTTCCAAGCATTGCCTAATCTCATCAAGCACCATGGCACACTCTCAAGTGAGACAGGAATTGCTTGGTTCTCACCAAATCACAGGATTTTAAAAATTGCCCATGGACACAACAGAACCACATGACAAAAGTCACTTATTTGCCCCTTTCCATGGCTCAAATGGAAGGTGGATTCTTTCAGCATTTCACCAAACACTGATACCCTGGCTCTCCAGCCTCCCAGCCTCATCAGGCACAGTTTTACCAGGTAAAGGGGAGGAAAGCTTAAAGAGAAGATTTATAAATGAATGGTTGCTGCATCAGGATAAACTCACATCTGCCACAGCAACCTTTGACAGCTGTAGCCATTACATTTGTGTCACGACTTCTGCCTGTATTGAGAACAGGTCAATATTTCTTGGGAAATGAGCAGAACTGGGGCTTTGGCCACCTAATTTATTCCTCCTGGTAGTATTGGAGGAGGAATGATGCACATGCTTTTCACTGTTGCCAGAAATTAACTCTCAGGAAGAAATACTTTGTGATGAGTTTTCCCCTATTATCATTCAATTTTCAGGACCAGGAGGTTCATTATATCCTCTTCATTGGTTTCATTTTTCTGAGTGCCTCATCTTGGTCAGTTTTTAGGTGTCTCTGTACATTTACAGTGTTGCTGACATTTACAGGCCATGAACTCAAAGGGATTTTTCCAATCCCTCCTCACAGAAATATCTGATAAACACAAACATGAATCGAAAACATGCAGGAGGGAAATAGAAGGGAAAACACTCAAATCTACAGACTGACAGCAGCAGCACTTAATCAACAGTCTGTGCCAAACAAGGGCTATAGATTCCAGAGGTGATTAGACTTATATAAACTTCCCATTAAAAATTGCTTCTCTTCTCATACCAGCGTCCTCAAAATGCTCTTGGGATGGGCAACACCATGGAAAATGCAGCACAGAAAAATACCTTCCCCCAATATGGTCTAGGCCTTAGAGCTCTGCAGAACTCTACTGGCCTCAAAGGCTCATGTTATAATTGCAATGGAATTTAAAAGAACAAATTTTCAGAGTAATAAATAGCTCCAATAAATCTTAACCACTGCATGCTGAGAGGTCTTATCAGTATGTGTTCCTTATATCAATTATTTATAGAGACTTGGCATTTCATACCTGAAAAAAAGGCGCTGGAATGTGGAGCCTAACGGCCACATTAAACATTTTTGGGAGAATTCATCACGCATTAGAATAACTCTCATTCCTGGAAAAACACTGGGTTTTGCATAGAATGTAAAGCACAGATCTGCATGGATAGAGCCGGCTGAGCTTCTGCTGAGCAGCAGGCCCAGCCTAAGGACTAATCCACCAAGCCCAATTACCACCTACACAAGATAAATAGCTAATTTTTCCTTTCAGACATAAACGAATGTGATGCCAACAACCCATGTGCACAGCAGTGCTACAATATCCTGGGTTCTTTCATCTGCCAGTGCAATCCAGGCTTTGAGCTAAGCAGTGACAGAATCAACTGTGAAGGTGAGACTTTTTTTTTTGTCTTGGAAAAGTAACTTTTTGTTTGTTTTTGTTTTCCCAGAAGGCTTTTTGTGAACTGAGGAACAGAATTGAAGTGGAGACACTCTGTGGGTAGAGTTTGTAGCCAAAAGCCTTGAGATTTTTATTTTTTTGGTACAAAGGGGGCTAATTCACACCTGCAGATGCTTTCAGGTACAGGTAGGAATGGGTCTCTCTGGATTTAGCAAGTGCAAAACAGGACAGAGATTGCTGCACTTCAGATCCCCAGTGGGAAGAAAGAGGTTTCTGAACCCCAATTGCACAAACTCCCTGGAATTGCGGGTGGGCTAATGCTGATGACCATCAAATGAATCAGAAAGGAGTGCACACCAAAAACAAGGGCAATTCTGTGTGTTGTTAGGCTCCTCTGAAAACAAAACCTCCAATTCCTGATTTGAAGGGAGCGACAAGTGTGCTTTTGAGGTGCTTTGCAGCCTGTGTACACAAGCAGCACATTATACAATCAACACTTTATTTCCCCTGCCCGAGGCTCCACGGGGGTGCCCTAATCTCATTTTGGACACATGATGACCTCACCCTTAGAGCCCACATCCTTTCTACCAGCCTTGGAGGCACAGAGGTCCCTGCCTCGCCACTGCCCTCCCCAAGGAGCTGAAGAGCTGTTACAGATGCTCCCTGTGCTAAGCCAAGCTGCTTAAGCTAATCCTATTTGAGCAGAGCAGGCAACAGCAAGAATGCAGCCTCCAAGGACATCCCTGAGCCCAGCCCAAGAGCTGGGCTCGGCCCAGAGGCAGGAGGAGGGAGCTCAGTGCTTTCCAAGCCCAGCCCTCCTCTTGATGGGTTTAAATTCATTTCCCATTGATGGTGTACACCGTTCAGTGCTGTTTCACACCAGGCTTCCCTCTCCAGGGACTGAGGGATGCACAAGGATAGAAAAGCAGGAGAGTGGTGTCCACTGGTTATTATTAGAAGGCAAGAAAAGACCTTTCCCTCTTTCCCAGAGAGCTCCTCCATGAGAGTAGGGCACAAGTACAAAGGCAACATTTTTGCCTTACTAACTAATCTCACAGCTGTGGCTTTGTTCCTCAAAGTCATCACATTTTGGAATACTGCAAGTATACACAATTTCAAGAGTTACTTTCCCAAACCTGTTCTGAAGCCTGATTTAGCTTCTGCTTCCTCAAATCCAAAACCTTTCTTTTGGAGGATCACTAAAAAAACCCCCTTCCATTCCCAAGGTGTTAAGCAGCACATTACAGGTTTTGGATAATTGTTTGATTTTTTTTTCCTCCTCATGTACATAATTTAGCTACTCTAATTCTGTAACAAGGTGAATTTGAAAGGCCAATAACAGCGAGCTGTTTTGCTCTCTGCAGACACTGACGAATGCAGAACCTCGAGTTACATCTGTCAGTACCAGTGTGTCAACGAGCCAGGGAAGTTCTCCTGCGTGTGCCCCGAAGGATACCAGGTAGTAGGAGGCAGGACGTGCCAAGGTAAGCGCCCTCCCCTTGGCAGACTCAGCCCCGCGTTATTTACACCCCTTCAGGCAAGGCTAAAGGAGACTGCTGCCTAAATGCTGTATTGCACGACAGGATTACCGTGCTGATAGCAGAAGATATGTTGATAAAGCACTTGATGATTCATTAAATATCTTCTAATCTCCTTCGAATCCTTCAGATCAAACTCCAAGTCCTTTGGATTCCTAGGACAAAATTTCAGTTTTTGCAGCCTGCAGGTAAAACTTGTCTTGGATGTCAAGGTAGTGGCTCTAAATTTGAGAGAAACATCCCTGAATAAATCCAGGTCATTTTTTATAGATGTGAAACATGGCTTTATAGCGTGTTTCTTTTCAGAGAGATTCCTAAATCCAGTCACAGTAGAAATTAAAGATATGTTTCTTCTGATAACAGGAGAAAAAAATGCAAGCCTTCAGCAGCTTAGATAATTTGTGTGTAGAAAAATAAATGTTCTGGCCAGGTGCCACCAAATGCCAGGATTTTCAAGTCTGTATTTTTTTCTCAGCAGTGCTAAAAGTCCCTGCATCTTATTAAAGAATATTGCAGAACAATATATTAAGTGGAAGAACTATTGCTTCTCTTTTGCAGAACCCTCATTTTTAGAAATAAAAGGTGTGATAATTAGGGGCAGAAAACATGAGAAAATAACCCTTCTTCATCAGTATTTTGTTTTACAAAATCCTGAATCACTTCTTTCCCTTCTGAAGAACAGCAGCTGACACTGAGCATTGCAGGATAGTTCATTTAAGCATCTGAAAACCTGTTTGTGCTTTCCAAGAGATTACATTTGGATCCAGCTTTGCTGTGCCTGTGTGAAATTTAGGAGACCATGTGGGTAGGCAGTGGGGCTCTGGCACTGGCAGGAAATAGAGCATTAATCCAGTGCAAGGCTCACAGTGCCCACCTCCCTTCAGGCTTCTCTTCCCAGGCATAAGAAGCAGCTCTACTTTGCATAATAAACAACTTTTCACTATTCCTTCTAAAGCTATTTTGGTGAAAATGTAGCCATTAATGAAGCACATTAGACCAAGAAACCCAGGTAATAACTGAGAAGCTGCAAAAGGCAGGTAATCACAATTCTTCCTTGAGAGCTTTTTTCTCTGTCTCCAGGACACCTTCTACTGTAAAATCACTCTTTGCTAATTATAAACTCGACAGCATTTCCACAGTTGCATTACATATGATTAATGTGCATCTCCAGTCAGCTAAAGCATTCAGTCTTGCTTAACACCTAATAAGCAAGTTTATTCCACTTCTACACAGAGAAATCCTTTATAGCCAGGTCCCAGAAAACAAGACAAGGAAAGCTGAAGGGTTTCAACAGTCAAGCAGGTTTTTTTGTAGTACCTTTGTAGCAACCCCATTTCCATCTGCTTTGACACAATCTCTCCTCCTTCCTCCTAGATATAAACGAGTGTGAGACCACTAATGAGTGCAGAGAGGACGAAATCTGCTGGAATTACCACGGAGGGTTCCGCTGTTACCCCAGAAATCCTTGCCAAGAGCCCTACGTCCTCACCTCGGAGAAGTAAGGCAGAAATTAAATCTCATGCTTTTAGGCTCGGCCTCAAGAGGGGACAGGACGGAACGCAGCAGGAAATTGTGTTTTAATGCCTTTGCCGTGCTCTCTCCCCCCTGTTTGTGCGGCAGCCGCTGCGTGTGCCCCGTGTCCAACGCCATTTGCCGGGAGCTGCCCTACTCGGTGGTGTACAAGTACATGAGCATCCGCTCCGACAGGACCGTGCCCTCCGACATCTTCCAGATCCAGGCCACCACCATCTACCCCAATACCATCAACACCTTCAGGATCAAGTCTGGCAACGAGAACGGAGAGTTCTACCTGAGGGTGAGTACTGGGGTGCTCAGACCCTGCCTGCACACCGCCCCGTCTTTGTGATACCCCAAATGTCCCCTCAGCAGCTTTGGGGTGCTTCCTTACTAAGTGTTTCTGGTTTTTAACAAGCCTTTTACTTTCCTCCCTGAAAACCCTAAACTGTGGCTCCAGCTGCTTCTTTCAACTCAGGAATAGTTAGCAATCCTGGGACACCCGTGTCAGATCCACACAAAATAACTCCCTGCATTCCCCTCTCTGTACCAACACCTCAGATAAATCTATTTAGGACACAATTATAGAAAGACTCCTTGTACAATTACCTGAACTACATTTCTCATTTTGCAATAGGAAAAATCAATAACAGGGTTCTAGAAGTCTGTGTCCCATCCCAAGCTAAGCTCAGACCAACTTAAAGTGGTTTTATGTTGAGACATAATTAAAACTTTCTTTCCCATACTGAAACCCAAGCAAGTTCAAAATACCTGGGATAGCACTATTTCCTGTTAGTGGGATACATCCAAGTGGATACACACAATTGGGAGGTTCTAGAACTTCTGCTTTTTAAGGCTTTTTTGGGAAGAAATCTCCTTTTCTTGAACCCCTACACAATATTTACAAATTCCTTGGAAATCCTTTTTCCTTTATATGTGGCTTTACACTTGGTAAAACAGATTCAGCACAGAAATCTATCAGAAATACAGTAAGTGGGAGGTTTTAACATTTAATTATTTTCCTTCCAATCAGGAGCTTATGAGTTTTTGATAGTACAGCCAACAAGTGTACCAAGCTATGATATTGCCATTTACACCACAATTACCCAAGGTGGGAACAGGGAACTACTCATCCATACAGCATTTGTTGGGACATAAATCTAGGGGAAAGCACTGAATCACAGGTTACACACCAAAACCCCCGAACCACCTCCAAAATACAAACAGCTATTTACTTATAATAAAAAACTAAAACTCTTAAAAATCATTGCAGGTGCCCCTTGGGTTAGACTCCAGACTGACCCTTGGAGTAACAACTCCCATCTCCTGTTGCCACCCAACAAGAAATCACAGGCCTTAAATAAGGAAGCAAGTGTTTATTCCTGCCAGGGGACTGTGGCAAACAAAAGCTTACTTGGAAATTATTCCTGCTGTTGTAGTAAAATGCTGAGCTGGCTCCTGGATGCAGGAGAGGGATTGGATTCATCTGTGCACCCAACTCATGTGACACAGGGAGAAAATATTTGTAGTAGAAGGGAGAGACGGAGTTGACCCTTTTCTCATCATCTGAAAAAACAAAGCTGTTTGACAAACCAGCAGCATAGCCCCAGAGTGGGAAAAGAGCTTTGAAGCAGAACAAGATGGGGATAGCAATAAGCACAAAAAACCAAAAATTCCCAGTGTTTACAAGGCCAGCACAACTTCTGGAGTATGAGCCACAACACAGATTTTAGGTTTCCCTCCACTGAACAAACTACCTCACTGTTAAAGATATTAAGGCTCTTGTTTCACTTATTCTCTCTCTATTTTAAAAGCTGGTAGATGGGGTTAAAGCAAAGACCATCCTGGGATAGATTACCACTTCCCACATCCTCTGGGGGAGTCAGCATAACCAGAACCAGATTTTGCAGCGCAGTTTATTCCTCTGGGCCTCAGGCAGGTGGAGTTTTCCCTGCAGCACTGCCAGGTGTGAGATTAGTCATGGCCCTTTGGAAGTGTTAAAAGCACCCTTGCCTGGTGCACACCCGTGCTGAGCCAGAGCCCTGCACAGAAAAACAGATCCCCTGGTGCCAGAATTGCAAGGACAGAAAACTCTCAGAGCCTTGTGCATGCAGGCTCCAAGATAGACATGGATACAACGTTTGACTTGAGACCTTGGAGAAGGCTCGGAGAGCTGCACTGATAGTTACACAGACAAAAAGTAAAATGTGGGTTTATGGTTTAAGTAGAAATTTGCCTTATGTTAACAAAAAAGTATGGTGGGTAAGATAGTAGAAGGTGTTAAAGCTTAACAATAGAACTTGTTAGAGTTAGTGAGAAGTTTCAGATGTATCAATATAAGTTTATGTAGAATTATATGATTGGATAAAAAAAGAACGTGGAGAAGCTACATACAAAATGAAGTAATGCTACAATTGGTGTAAAATTGTTAGCAAGCTTAGTGTAAATAGTTAATTGGCTAAGAAACATTGAAAAAGACCTTGTGACTGGAATGAGCTCAGCTTCTCATGGCAACACTGTATGAAACACCTTCAGTGACACTGATTGCCCAATAAATCATCCTTTAGAATGTCTCTCAGCCATCCCCATCCCTNATGTAGAATTATATGATTGGATAAAAAAAGAACGTGGAGAAGCTACATACAAAATGAAGTAATGCTACAATTGGTGTAAAATTGTTAGCAAGCTTAGTGTAAATAGTTAATTGGCTAAGAAACATTGAAAAAGACCTTGTGACTGGAATGAGCTCAGCTTCTCATGGCAACACTGTATGAAACACCTTCAGTGACACTGATTGCCCAATAAATCATCCTTTAGAATGTCTCTCAGCCATCCCCATCCCTCAGAATCACTGGGTTGGAAGAGACCTTCAAGATTCTTGAGTCCAATCCATGCCCAGCACCTTAACTAAACCCTGGCACCCAGTGCCACATCCAGGCTGTTTTAAACACATCCAGGGACTGTGACTCCAGCACCTCCCCAGGCAGCCATTCCAGAGCTTGATCATCCTTTCCTGAAGAACTTTTCCCTAATATCCAGCCTATATTTCCCTTGAGGCTGTGTCCCCTCGTTGTGTCAGTTCCTGGAGAAAGAGCCCCAGCCCAGCTGAGCACAGCCACCCTGCAGGAGCTGTGGGGAGTGATGAGCTCACCCTGAGCCTCCTTTTCTCCAGGCTAAAGAATCCCAGTCCCAGATCCCAGTCCCGGTCTCTCAGCCCAGCGCGCTGGGAGCTGCTGTGGGTGGGGAACTGAGCCGAGCTGTGCCGTGCCGTTGTTGTTGCAGCAAACCAGCGCAGTGAGCGCCATGCTGGTGCTGGTGAAGTCGCTGTCCGGCCCCAGGGAGCACATCGTGGACCTGGAGATGCTGACGGTGAACAGCCTGAACTACCGCACGAGCTCGGTGCTGCGGCTAACCATCATCGTGGGACCCTACGCCTTCTAGAGCCTGCAGGAGCCCTCCCCTGGCACTCGGGCAGCCAAAGAATATTATCAGAAAGAAAGCACTTACTATTTTTTATTTATAGATTTTGCTCTCTTTTTTTTAAAAGGATTTGTTTAGTAAGTTGATATCTCTTATTCACGCATTACACCTGTAATTCCAAATTAGTCGATGTGTTCCATAGTATAACATGGGCATTGTCACTTTCTGTATAAAGATTTAAAACTTTTTTTATTACCTTCCTTGGACTAGATACATACTATGCTTTTATATGAGAACTGTATGTTCATACTATCCTGTCAAACTTCACACACCCTTCCTAGCCAAATAGGTCATGCAATTTAAAAGCGATCTTCAGTTTTGTTTTTATTTTAAATCCTAATGCAGCTACACTGAATCTCAAAAAAGAAAAAAATTATGTAGTACAAATGATACACAAAGTAATGTTATCTGATAAGCTGAAATATATTTCTTATTTTTAACTACTTTGTAACAAAAAGTAACAGTAAAGAAAAATCTATTTCTGTAGACATTTATGTGCTATCACAGTTGGTTTCTCTAATCTGGGTTGGAGGTAAAGCAACATTGCGAGAAATGCTTTGCATCAGGTTTTTGTATGCAGATTGTGTTAACCATACCATGGAATAACATTATGCTCTTTCCAAGAAAAACAGACTGTAGGAAGAAAATATCTCCAACAAAGAAAGAAACTCCAAATGAGAAATCATCAGGCAGGGCACAAATGTCCATGAGAACACTGTTGGCAGTTGCTGCTCAGAGGGAGGCAGCATTTTCAGACTGAAGTTAACATACTATTTTTCCAGAAATATTATGCTGTATACTAAGAATTGAGTGCATTTTCTTATTAAGTTATATCATTTTCAGGCACTCAGTCCTGTTCTTGCTCTTACAACTCAGATGTATCATGTACAGTGTTCATAAAATTTATTTCTAATTCAAGAACTAATAACATCTTTTGTAATATGTAAAATCCTATTTCTTGTTTAAAATGTAGTAGTTAATCCTTTGATGTACAAAATTTTTAATAAAGATCTCTTACCATATTGTATTTGGTTTATTTTGAGGTAGTTTGTTACTACTGCTGTTATTGTCATGTACTGTGGGAGTGGGCAAAGCCGTGTTGAGGGATCCAGACCTCAGCCCACAGAGGATGAGCCCAAGAAGACTGAAAACACAATTCCTTTGTGGAAGGACATGGCTGCTGCCCACCTGTGGCATCCAGATGGGCTGGGGTGGATTGGGGCTGGCCCAGCTCCCTGCACAAACTGACAGGATGCTGATGGCATGATTCCAAAACTGGCTGTTTCTTGTTCTGACCCTCTGTTGGTCCAGGACCTTTAGCAGATAAAGTCCCAGCTCTGTTCTGCTTTTGGGATTGGACACCCCCCAACCTCCTCCCCCCCAATTTATAGGTAAACCCTATAAATTGCCAGGTTAGCCATGTCCTCAGGTTTTTGGATTGTGGCCCTGGGCCCATCTGGTCCCTCTAAACTAGCCCTTGGAACACGTGGCCCATGGAAACAGCTGCAGGCCGTGTGGCCTTTGGTTGCTGCCCCTCAGACCTCTCATCCTGGGTGTTTGTTATTTCCCATCATTAAAGAAATCATCTCTGGGCTCTCATCCACCCAGCTCTTGCTATTAAGCCACACTCAGCCCAGTCCCTGAAGACACAGGGAAAACCCCCAGTGCTACACTTAAAGATTTAGTTTTACTGACAGCAAAAGTTCACTCCAGAACAAAATTTACAATAGGCCACGGCCACTGCGGTTGAGGGCAGCACATCTCCCCTGCAAAACCCAGGCAGACTGCAGAGAGGGACCCCATTATGCAGTGATCATTCTCTCAGGAAGTCATTTGTGGCTTTAAACAAACACTTCATCTGCCAAAAGGCTGGGAGCACGTGGCTGCAGCACAGGCCAGAAAGCCCTGCTGGTGCTGGGTCACGCTCTCTGCCTGGGGCCCACGGCTGCGGGGTGAGACCCCTCATCCCTGCTGGCAGGAGGGGCTCACCAGGACAAACCCAGCTGCTCTGCACTGGCATTGAACTGGGGCTGGCCATGGTGAAATGTCCCTGCCGCAGAGTTTGGCTCGTAGGGAGCTCCTTGTTCCTCCCAGAGAGATTTCTCCCTGCTCATCACTACAAAGCCACTCTGAAAGGCAGCTCCTCGTTCCACACGAGCACTGAGCAAGATGCTCCTCTGTGCAAGTCCCACAGCAAACAGCACATGCTCATCTCTACACATCCTTGAATTAACTTTTCTCTCAGTGTAGGCTGTCCTCACAAATGAGCTGTGCTGCTGCTCAGGCACCCCCCTCCATCCCCAACATCACCACTGTGCTTTTACAACATTTACACCGCTCTTTTTAACTTCCTAATCATGCAATTCAGCATTGCCCACTCCAAGAAAATCAGTTCTGGTGATTTTAAGTTAAAAATGGGCAGTTGTCTCTTGAGAGGTGCCTAGAGGAGGAGGCTCAAGTGGCTTTTCCTCCTTAAGGCTACAGACTTGGAGGGTGCTAGGCTGGTCCCTGGAGCAAATCAAGGAACAATAAATGACATCCCTGAAGTCCCCAAACTGCCAGGCTCTGTCACAAGGATTTACTCTACCAGTTTTTAGATCAGTTTCACCAACAGCTCTTTTAAGCCTTCCTTTTAAATCTCTGCTCACCTGACAGTAACCCAAAACATAAAAATACTGGTACACCTCTCAAGTGGCAGGAGCAGCAGCTGTACCTCTGTGCCCAAGCCATCCTCAGCCTGCAGAGTCCCGCACACCTCAGTGAGCAGATTCTTGGCTCAATCCACTTGGCTCACACACAGCTGTCCTGCTCCTGTCTGTTTGCAGTGCCCAGGTGCCCAGCAGAGCACTGAGAGCCCGACCTGGCCAGCTCAGAGGCTGTCACAGCTCAGGGCTGCAGGCCCAGCCCTTTGTCACTGTTCTGCAGGCTGGTTGAGCCTGAGGGCGGTCACTGGGTGTGGGCAGTGAATCCATGAGAGCCGGGAGCTGGAATAACAGCAGCCCCTCCAAAGCAAAACAGGACAGAGCTGAGCAGAAACTGGCAGGGGGTGGCTGGTTTTGTTTTGGGTAGGGGTGGGGTACGTGACTGAGCCTGAAAGGAGCCCACAGAATGAGAAGATGGGTCAGAGTCTGAACAAGGAGAGCTTTTGTACACCAAAAAACCTGCATGTCTTCAGAAGGGAAACTTCCAGGGTCTCCAATTCTCCAGGCAAGCACAGCTTCACCTGCTCCCTGCAAATTGTATGGAAGTGCAGCAAACATGCAAGAAGAGTTTGAGGAACTACTTTGATTAAAGGGACACTGAAATACCAAGAAATTATATGAGAGCAGAGTGTTTGCTCAGCCTTCTCTGTATCCCACTGCCATGACCATGACCAAGAGCACACTGCAGGAAGGATTCTCATATAAAGCTGTCAATGCTGGAGAAAAACCTAAATCAGGATCACATGCAAAGTTTAGTATCTTCTCAGAAACAGAAAACAGGGAGAAAAGAGAGGGGGGGAAAAGGACTGAGTAAACAGAACTTAAGGAAATCAAAATGCAAGTTCATTCACTTCCCCAGGACCACCTGAACACAGTGCAGTGGGATTATTTTGCTTGGAAGGCTCACAAATGCAAGTTTGTTGTTGAATCCCGTTTCCATGGCCACAAAGAGTTGCTTGTGTTTTGAATGATCATCCGTGTTTCTAACTTTATAAGTCTCCTAATAAAATATAGAACAGCTGCTGCCCCAGTCAGCTGTTGAGCATATGGAGCCCACCAGGGACAAAGCCCACTGTTAACACTGAGAATTATTTTTAACGCCCTCACATATCTAAACCTCCCCATCATCTCAGCAAAATGGCACAATTCCACACTTCCCAGCTGGGGGAACACCTGCGTCATGCAAAACTGAACTGGGCTGCATCTGCTACAAAACCCCATTTTATTTCATCTGGCCAGCAGAAAAAAAATGATCAGCCCCAGTGAATAGGGCAAAAAGTTAACTGTGTTTTATATCTGGGGAAAAGCAGATGTCTAGTTAAGATGTTTATACAGCAAACAGTTCTGTATATATTAGGAGGAAAGAGAGCTGTTTAATAAAACAGGGTTGGGTTAGAGTTGCCAAAGCAAATTTGAAGGGCACTACAACAGCTTTTGTAATTTTTGCATGGGAAAAGATATAAAATCCTGGTTTATATTGATGTTGTTTATGGGCATCAAACAAGTAAATTTTTTTAAGTAAGTAACCTCAAAGTTCACTCCTTAAAGCCTCACACTGTGTGTATTTGCTCAGCAGAAAACACTGCAAGCACCATGTCACAGAAATGTGACCAGGTAGCATTGAAGGCACCCCCTGATTTATTCTCTATCTCAGCAATCACCTTGATACTGCATAGGGACCAAGACCCTCAGCAATGCTTCCTGCAGACCAGAACACTGGAGCCAGGTGAGCTCCAGGTTTTGTCTGCAAACACATTCACTCTGTCAGTCACATGCTTTCTCATGAGATAAATTATTTTGCTTTCTGATCACAATCCAAAATGGTCCCAGAAGCAACATCAGCACTCTGCATCCCTGCTCCCTCACAGAAATGCATGTGGATAATTCATATTCTTAACTGTTAATATTTTTGTAATTTCTACATAACCACACAGTACATACATGTTCAAGCAGGACAAACATTCAAAAGGTGCAGCTCTCAGCTGAGCACTCCAGCAGCTCCTGCCCTGCAAGCAAACTCCGCTGCACTTCATTGCATTGCTGTAATAAAACATTCTCTTCTTTCCTCTTCCCCCAACCTTTAAGACACCCCCTAAAGTTTCTGCAGGTCCACAAAAACTCCCAAAGCAAAGATGTGGCCCATCCCCATCCATACACCTGAACAAGCACACAGAAAGGCTTTCAAATGGAGCAGCCTGCCAGCTGCATTGACAAAAACAAACTATTTATGCTGATAAATTCTGAAACCACAGCCATGGAAGCTACACAGGCACCTCAAGGTTTAAATCCTGCCAGTGCCACTCCAGAAACATCTGGACCTGTGACCATCTCCTCTGGAGGGTCACATTTTCTTCTTGCTCTGGAGTATCCCTGTGCAACATACAGGAATGTTTCCTATACAGAACATATACAACAAACACCCAAGTGGGAAGTCAAGAGAGCAAAATTCCTGCAGGCGGCATGGAAACTAGGAAAACAAACAAATTTTGGAAGCTCGGAGCAAGGGCTGCAGAGGGGAAGCCAACATACCAAAACAGCAGGGTAAAAGGCATTATTAAAATCAATAAGTCATTCTCTGAGAAGCTGGGGCTGTACATGAACGAGGCAAATGGAAATGTTCCTGAGCTCGGGAAGGTCACGGGTGAAAACAAACACGGCAGGCCAGAGGAGCAGCTTGCAAATGCCTGCACTGGCAAATCCAAACTCTCCCAATCCCAGCAAAAGCAGCATCCCAAGAGGCTGGTGGGGCCAAGGGGGGAGCCAAGCAAAAAACAATAATGCTGTGGCAAAAAAAATGAAGTGCAGCTCCCTATCACATGCCTGGAGGAGGAATTTGGCACAACAGCGCTGTGCCAGAGCTGCTCTTACAGGCAATGTATCAAAGGACCTGCCCCAGAGCAAGAAGTGGATAAAAGAACAAGAACAGAACATTTTGCTAATGATATCCAGTTGTTCAGGTAAAGATGAGCATCCCCCGGAAAACAGAGCCCTTACAGTGCTTTGAATACTGAGCAGGAAGTGCCAAATAAAACCAAAGGGGATAAATGCAAAGTGATGCACATGCAGGAAGTTATCCCAGCTTTATTTGAACAGCAAAGGCCTCTGGACTGACCACCACCTCCCAGGAGAGCATCAGGGTTATGGCAGACCATGCAAAGAGGAAACCACAACTCCACAACACTAATCCAGCATCAGGAATAACTGGGGATCAGAGCACGGAACGAAGCTGAACCTTTGCACGCTTGTGCAAACGCACTACAGCATAAACACAGCTTGGAGCTTGGGTCCTGTCCCCCTGACAGCAGGATGCTGGGAATGTTAAAGCCCAGACATCGACAGCAAAGCTGTGGGGATCCCCTCGGCCCCAGGAGACCCCACAATGCACAGAACAGTCCAGGTTTGCAGCCCGTGCTGCTGAAGGAGTATCTGCAGTGGTTTGTTGGTGTTCTC
>VXBU01017581.1:218-14380 GCA_013400315.1 Bombycilla garrulus | reverse complement strand
CCCCCTGGACATACACTCAAATTATCTTCTTTTTACTTATAACTACTACTGTTTCTCTGTCTAAGCTTTTGTGACTTGAAATCCTTCATACAAAGTTGACAGCCTGTTCCATGGATTAGAATCAGAGCCACAGGCATTTTCAGTATCATTCCAGGGTCCCTGACACCTCTGGCAAGGCTGAAAAGCCTCCTGAGCAGGGTTTGGGTCGGCCAAAGGCATCACAGGAACCCCTGGGTTCCAACAGAAGCCTCCCAAGAGCCGTGAAATACGTGGCTGTTCCTGGACAGGAGCCGCTCCCCTGGCACCCACAGGAAGCATTTCCAGTTTGCCACCGGCAGCTGCGGAGCTGAGGCTCGCCCTCGCCAGGAGCTCTGCCGTCAGCACCGGCTCTTTTGATGCCAAGTGCCCAAAACCTGGAAATCCCACCCGCAGAAGAAGGGAGCAGCTGGCACAGAGCACGTTGGTGCTGCCTCTGTGGCCTGCGTTAGTGAGGTTTTTGTGTGGCTGCTGCCAGCACCGGGTTCAGTGCCCAAATATCACACCCAGCTCAGCAGTGGCTGCAAGTGCATCAAAGCCAACTCAGGCAGCAGCAAATGTTTGCTAAAGAAGTCACCTTTGAGGGGGAAAAAAAAATAAATCACACTTCTGCCCAGTTTAAAGGCACTGCCTGGGGGAAGGCAGCAGGAACCAGAGCACTGCAGATATTGGTGTTTCCAGGAAAGCTGTTTCTGCACACACTAATTCGGCATGAGTTGATCCTTGGAGTGATTAAAACAGATTTGCATTTGCTGCTTTCTCTCCCCAAAATAAACCTGGTTTCAGACAATTTTCCAACCCAGGATCAGTCCAGAGGATGCTCCCCAATATTTAGTAGGGCTGTTTTGTTTCAGGAGAGCTCTACAAGCTGGCAGAGTTCGGTAGGCAGAGGAACATGAACCAACACGCCAAGAACTCCCGGCGAGGCCCATGATTCTGCACTAAAAACCCAACCACAAGGATCAAAATAGTAACATGAAACTTTAATGGGGTCAGGAGATCTCTGCCTCTGCTCTGGTATGCTGAGGAGGAAAGATCTGAACTGTACAGTGAGTATCTCTGATAAAGCACTGAAATTTCATGGACAATCAACCACACCAGCCTGAAATCTACCCAGTTCTAACACAAGGAAACATTTTGCAGGAATAGGTGTTGCCTTACTCGTTTTAAAAATTTATTTCCTGCATTCTCTGGGGTGACAGAACTTCACAGGCCACAGTGACGTTCCTGTGGAGCTTCACTTCGTGCTTTGCACAGAGGCTGCTTGCGCAGGAGTGTAAAGAAAAGCTGGAGAGGCACCACACTCCCATCACAGCAATCCAAAATGCAGGTGAAGCTCTCCTGAGGGATTACTCACATGTACCTGCTACAGGTGTGGGACACAAAGCAATGAGGATCCAGTGAGCACCAACACCCCAAATCCACCTGCCTGCAGGTACCCAGGTAATGGAAACACATCTCGAAGCTGGCAGCTTGTTGGCACAAAGGAAAGCACTAAGTCACTATTCATCTTGTCATGCTTGTACCTAGGCCAAAATCCCTAAACCAGGCTATTTGCAAATGTTAAGTCCAGTAGCTTGGTATGTTTCTCTTCCCCAGACTGGGATAAGCATTAACCAGCTCAGGAAAAAAACAAAACACACTCATAAAACGTCCAGATTCTGGTTTTTAGCCTCTATTACTGAATTTACAAGATGATTTTGAATTTGAGCACTGAGTGTTTAAGTGCATTTTGGAGGAGGGTGGAACACCCCCAGCCCTTCTTGACTCTGCTCTTGAATGGGCTTTGGGCAGCATCACAACACATCCTCCACCACAGCACATCCTTATTTGAATTTAACCCTTCCACTGCTGTTAGGATATTCTTAGCTCTGCACAGCAGAATATTTCTTTGCCTCTGGGATCAGCCAAATTTGCACACACTCAGTCACTTGGGATCAAGGTTTTCGTTCCGATTGCTCCTGGCCATCACCACCCAAAATGAAAATACTATGCCTGAAGGGAGGAAAGACTTTCTAGAAATTTAGAATGATCAGCCTGGCATTGAAAATTAGACAGAGGAAGGTCTTTGGTGATGAGGGGGTGCTGCCTCAGAGCAGACCCCAAACCCCCTCTGCCCAGCAATTTAACCTGGGGTATTTCAACAGCTGTCCTCAGCAGAAGCTTCCTGAGGTTGCCTGCAGTGTCCAAAAGGACATAAAATATCTGTAGTAACTCCCTGAACAAACCCAAGAGGCTTCCTCGAAGCAGAGCCCTCAGCTCTGTTGACTTGCGTTTTTAAAAGGTAATATAAATTCCACTTACGCTGGTTTGTTTTGATGTTGAAAATTGGTCTCCATAGACGTGGTTGAAATCGTGCCCTGCAGCGCCGAGGCTGCGGCCAACAACCACACAGCCCTTGGCCAGGGCAGAGCTCGGGAGGCCTGCGAGGTGTAAATGCCATCCCACCCTGCACAGCAGCAGCACGGAGTGCAGGGGAAGGGACAGGCTGCCCCATCCCACAGGGAAAACCCACAGCTCCAGCCAGCCAGGCATGGGGAGAAACCTGTGGGGATCCCCCCTCATCACCCCCAACTCATTGCTCGTGCATTTCCCTCACCAGGCACTGACAAGCCTTAAAGAGCACGTGGGGAGGCTGAAATATTAATTTCTGTTAATTGTTAAAGCCTCGTTGCCCCGCAGGAGCTCCCTCGAAGGCTGACATGCAGCTAGGACCACAGCGGTGCCTGCCAAGCAGAAACGGCAATAAAAAGCAATCAGGGTGAGACAAACAGGGGGAATAGATGGAGAAAGGACAAGGCGAGGTTTTTACATGGAAATTTATATCGAGGGTAACATTCCTGTCTAACACAAGCATTTTAATACTTCCGGATGCAAGCCTCAAGCCAAAATCCAGTGAGGTCTGATGTTACGATAGTGTTTAAGCTCAGGGATGCTGAACGTTTTGCAAGAGCTACAGGGTTTCCCAGTGCCAAAAAACCATGCAGAAGAACAAAAAAAACCTTTTAATTCTGCCCCAACAACCCCTCCACACTGTCCTAGCATGGAGCAATCGCAGAGCAGAAATAAATCCTGAGGCACCAAACCTCCCAAGTGGATTTGAACACAGAGGTGCTGCAGAACCTGCCCACCCCATCCCCAAAAAAGGCAGGGAATAGATATTTTTTATATATTTGTGAAAGCATTATTCCCATGACAGTGTTTTCTTCCCTTCTGCAGTCCTAAACTGCTTCAGCCACCGCCTGCCCCACCCCGGGCTGGTTTTGCAGCGCTCCCTAGCTCTGCAAACCCCAGGCAGCAAGGAGGAATTCCCTGGAAAGCTGGCTCAGGCTGGGATGGAGCCCAGGATGGCCCTGCTGAGGGTGATATCAGGCCCAGATCAAACCAGGAGACATTGCTCAGGTCAGCAGTGCAGCAAGCGTGAGACCCACGAGCGATAAAGTGTTCAGAACAGCTTGTCCCAGAGCTGCTGCTGCGCCTGCCAAGGCCCATTTCTGCTTGGTTTGTGCACCATGCCAATTCCTCCCCTATAAGATTAAGCTGCCTCCAGGCAATTTCAACGTACACATCTGATATTTGGAGCATTTGCTATGCTCTGCAGCACAGGAGCCGGCACAGCCCCTGCGCTGCCACTTCCCATTTTCACCTCACATCACCCCCTGCAAAGGCACTTGTTCCCATCTAAGGGTTCACACGCCTCTTCTGGGCTTTTGACACATCAAGGGACATTTCTGGGATTTTGAGACATTTTGCTGAAGAGCAGGACAGAACCATCAGTGCCATAGAGATCAATATTTTAGGGGCATCAACTTAATAGCAAAATGTACAGAGCCTGTTTGCTCAGATCTAACAACCACCATGGAAAAGAGTTTGCCATCCTTAAACCTGTTCTGAGGTCATGAAACAAATAAACACTGTTTGAAGCCTAAAAGCTCGGCTTCAAGACCATTCTGAGTGGTTTCAATTTGAAAAGGCAGATACCCAATTAAAAATATTCAATAATCTCAAAAATCTCCAAATTCCATATTTGTTTACTTATCCAACTGCACATGAATAATTTTAGTCTAGCACAGGCCTGTTCGGGTGCCAGATCATGTTTGCAAGTCTGCCCTGTGAAAGGCAAATGTACAGTTGAACTTGGATGCTATGCAATATCAGCCAGCTATTAGCAGTGATTGCTGAACAATTTTTCCAAAAATTAGATCAAACAAAGCTCAATGCCTGTGGTTGTTGCTGTGAGGAAAATAGTTACTAGTACACGACTGGTTGGGCTCAAATTAGAAATGCAATTAAAATGCTGCATTGATCTTGCTAGAATAGTCGTTACTTTATGGAGATTTTTTTTTTCCAGCATTAAATCCAATTTCTGTATTGAGATGGACAGACCTAAAGGGAAACAATCATCATGATTCAGCTGACAAAACACCAGAAAATTTTGCAGCTGCACCTCCAAAACCATTGGTGAAACCATTCAGATGAAATCTTACAGTTGTGTAAGAGTTATAAAGGCAGCCATGGAAAAGCAGAAGAGGAAAGAAACTTCCTGAGGGTTTGGCATTGTTACTATTAGTGATGGCTGAATTCATTTTGCCTCATTTCCAATGCAGTCAGATATTCAAATAAAACTTGAACACCATCTGTTTGCCACGATCCAGAGACAACAAGGCTTGGAGACCAGCAGTCATGACGATGGCAATGATTACACACCGATTTTGCCCACCAGATCCAGTCTGGGACCTGTGAGAAAAGCTCTACCTGGAACAAGAGAAAAAGTTTCCTCTACATGCAAACCCATTTCTAACTGAATCAGCACTGGATGTGTGGAAAGAATACATTTACCAGGGAAAAGACTTTACAAGAAAATTTTGCAAATGTAATCAATTCCTGCACGGAAAGAGTCTCTGGAACAGCAGGGCAGAAAGGACTGGCTTCACAGCAACTGGGGAAGAATGGTTTGCAAAAGCTCTGCACCTCAACCTGTGCTATAATTATACAGCTCATTAGTTTAATCACTAACTCCAAAACTCTTCATGATGAAATCAAGAGTGCTGTTTCTCTGATTTAGGAAGCTCTCAAAGCATTTTTTTTAAAGCTGGGTTTTTTTAGAAGGTTGACAAAACCAGGAACATTAAAACTCTATATATTCAGGAACTGAAGTCAGTCAACTAAATAAAACCTCCAATAAAAGCACCAAGCAAAACCCTAGAGCAAACTTAATTGTGATAACTGAGTTTAATGATGTTAAATGGCAAAGCTCATCATAAAAAAAATTACAACTGAAACTTCCCCCCAGTATTACTTAGGGCAGGTTTCACTCCACTTAACTCGGACAACAGGAACAGGATTCACAATTCATTTAGTCAAGGAAAACCTGTGGGGAGCAGGAGGGCTGAGGAAGCATATCCATAATTAACTCCATTTGGAGGCACAGTTATGATATGAATGTGCACTAATCCTTCACTTTCCTTCCCTCAAACTTTTGTGCTCCTAAACTCGTAGCCAAGATTTGCACATTTCCCTGAAGGAGAAAAAAGCAAGGCTTTGTTCTGACGTTTGCTCAGGGTTAAGGCCGCTCTGTCCCAGGCTAAACCGGCCCAAGGTGGCACACAGGGTGTCCCTGCTCATGCCAGGGGACACAGAGCTCCCCTCTGGAATTCAGGGATGGCAGCACAGCCATGCCAAGCTCCAAGGGTCAGCCTAGGAGGTGCCAGCAGCAGGTTATGAGAAGGGAATCCCCTTCAGGAATCATCAGTCAACTCTCACCCAGTTCAAGGCAGGTGCTGAACAGAGCCCAGATTGCCACAGCAGCCCCCTCAGTAGCATTTTACTGTAATCCTCAAAAGCAAATTCCCTCCTGCATGTAACCAGGGCCACTGGTGTTCAGGGCCAGCCCTGGCCAGGGATCCCAATGAAGAAGCCAACAAACCCCAAACCTTGCAGAGTCGGCCAAGAAATTGGGTTTTATTCCAGCTCAGCCACTCAGGGCCAGAGGCTCACAAACCTCTGAGGCTTCAAATTCTTCCCAGGGTTAAAAAACCAGCCCTTGCCTCAACATTTTGTGGCATGGCAAGTGAAGAAAAGATTTTCTTGGCATGGGTTTTTTTTTTTCTTTTTTGCACAGCCTCCTTAGAGGTTGTGAATTTGCTGGTGCCCATCAGCACATTGCACTGCACCCCTGTTTTAGTAGAAATTGCTGTGCAAGTCCTGCAAACCATGTGCCACTGCTCTCAAAAGTGTCAGGGAGAAAACAAAGACTTACAGATGAGAAATTTTTTTTTTGCTGCTCATGGCAGGGGCAGGATTACATCTGCTTGAGGGTTTCACAGGTAGAAACCCCCCAACAATTGCTTGGAATTGGAAAATAGGTGCAATCCTAAAGGAAAAGTGTCACAGAAGTTTCAGCAAAGAACCCAGAGTTAATGATATCCTGGATAATGCTGCCCTGACTGTGTGTTTCTATTTGCCTGCACACACAATTATTTTTAATGTCCTGAAAACACCAGTATCAATTAAAAATCATTCATTGAAAAGTGGTTTTTTTTCAGAACTGTGTTGGAACATCTGAAGCCAGAAGGATAAAGTATCACCTGTCCTGGGAATAATATACTGGGAGTTGTTGATAAAGTTGTTGATAAAGTTCATTCCAATGACACAGCTAAAAATTAGGGTGGACCACTGAGAAACTCCTGATTTCCTTCAGATGCTCTTTCCACCCACCACACAAAAACTCACAAACAGCTTATAAAGATCAGGTTTGGGATGCTCTGAAGACAACATCTGAAATAAGATCAAGGCCAAAAGCACAGTATGAAGCTATGAGACAATAAAAGAAATCAAAGGTTGCAGCTGAATCACTGAACTGTTACCAGCTGTGGAGCAAATACCTGTTACTGGGAGCAGCTGCTACTACCCTATAAAAATGTTACACATTCTGCAAATTTCAGACCCCAAACCAGGGCTGACTGTAGTTTTAAAAGGCAGACACCCCTATTAATATAAACAACCACCACTCTTCTCCTGCTTTTACTAACACTGGCATTTTTCAAGCCAGTTGCAACTTGTGCAGGTAACTGTATGAATTAAACACTACACTCTGAATTCTTTGCTAACTTTTCTTTCAACAAGGTAGCAGCATCTAAGTATAGCTACAGTATGTGCTGATGAGATTTATAACTGGGTCCTGACTATGAATCATATTTTTATCAGCCTCAAACTTTTTATTGCTGTTTTCATCTTTCATTTTAGATGTCATATCTCCTCTCATCAACAGGACCTATATCATGATGCAGCTCTTACTACATAGCCCAAAATATAATACAGATTTTTTTACCAAGGGGAAAAAAAACAAAAATGAATGCAAACATTTAGGGATTCCAAAGAGTCATTTTGAGGAATTAAGTATTTGCATTCATGGTAAAAATTAAAGTCTCCATACAAAGGGCTTGACCCAGCCCTGGTGAAACCAGTGATATTTGTCACAGTAAGAGGATGGAGCCAAACACTGGAAAAGGACCAAGGACATGGCATGGCTTGACAAACTGCTCCATCACTGGCTCTTAATTTAGGCTTAGACCTCCTTGACAAGGCAAGTGGGTGAGAACAGAAAAAAAAAGCCCCACATCAATCACCAGATGCACACAGTTCCCAACTCCTATTTATAGCTTTGCTTTGAAATCGAGGAGAAAAATGCAAAGCATCATGCCAAAGGGGAGCAGCCATGATCCACAGCACTCTGAGCTGCAGGGCTGCTGCTTTATTTCAAGTGTGCTGTCCACCACACTCTGCACTGCTGCAAGCTCAGGCTTCACCAGCATCCAACTCTCAACAACATTTCAAAAGCTTTTTCCTGGAGTTTCTGAGAGTGGAGATAAAAGGATTCGGTGGCTGAGTTGTTTTAATGATGGAGAAGTTGTGGTCAAACCTCTCCTGGCTTCCTCCACTATCTGGACCTTTCTGCTTGGCACCTCCCAGAGCTTTGCTCTTTGTTGGAGAGGATCTATGAATCACTGCTTTGCTTTTGCTTCTCTTACTTAAAAATGCCTCCTAAAATTAACACACTAAGCTCAAGAAAGGCACAATCAGCCATTAAATAGCTATTGCAAAATGTCACAGCCACAGCTAAATAATCACAAGTAGCACTTCAACTTGGGATTTGAGGAACTCCAAATCCACCTTTTTGGACTGATTTTGTGCCATCACCCAACACTCACCACAAATAAATCACACTTTGCCCTTCAGTCACTCCAGGAATTCAGGGCCTTGGTGTCATTTCAGAGCTTCTTGTATTCCTTGGTATGTACCATAATTCCCACCACATGCATTGAAAATTTGAGCTTTGGCCCTTCACAGCCAACAAAGATGTGCACGGGCTCTCAGGGTGACAGACAGGAGTCCTGAGCTCTAAAATGGGAATTTTGAAGTGTTTTCTACAGTACAAATCATTTTAACTGGGGCACCCAAAAACTGACTTAAGACAGCAAGCACACACATCAGGAACACACATGATATTCATTTACATGTTTTACACTGCAGGTCAAAGTCATTTGAAGTATTAGAAGTGGTGTTAATTCAATGTTTAGCAACCTAAACATTACCCCACACGTGCAGAGTGCTCTTGCACTTAGCTTTGCTCAACTCCTTCGTTTAAAGTCACAGCACTGAATTATCAGAGTTTACAGAAATGCCTGGAAAAGATTAAAAATCGCACCTCTAGGTCCATAAATTTGGGTCTCTTCAGCCCCTCTCCACTCCCATTGCACACAAAAAGGGAAGAGCACTGTCCATAGTAAATCCCGCAAAATTTACTTTTTCTGTAGATTCATCTCTTCACTCCAAATAAAAAATAGTTTCTGTGGCAATCACTCACCCATGCAAATTAAAAACCGAAATGAAAAGCAAGCTGTTGTTTCCTATTATGCCAAAAATATTCAGGGGATCCTCGGAAGTTTCCAAGGCAGCCAGGGAGGAGTTGCGTGGGCAGAAGCTGCACCCTGCAGGCAGCAGCAGAAACAGCCAAAACAGAGCCGGGACTGCGACGGGAGCAGCACAGCCCGTGCTCGGCTCACCAGTGCCACCGCACGGCATTTCCAATAGAGAAAACTGAAATTACCCGACGTGTTTTCAATAAACACACACCAAATCGCGCGTTTTAGGGCTTTATACTCCGTGCAGAGAGCTTCCTGCCAAGGTGGGCACGGTATTGTCAAATTCTGTGCTGCAGAAAAGTCAGGGCACGGTGAAGACCTCCAAAGAAAAAGGCTGGACTCTGGAATTAAAATGCGATTTCCCACACTGCCTTGGAGCAATTGTTACTCAGTGAACTGGCTGAAAAAAATCACGTAACTCTCACAGTGGTTTCTCATCTTTTTGATTTTCTGGTGGGTGTTGCAGGCCCGTCTGTTAATTTCTTCCCTCTGTCCAACGGCAGGAGCAGCCCCCAGCACACACCTGACCCCAGCTCAGCACCCAAAGCACATGAACCACTTCAAATAAAGCACATTTACTCCAAAGACACACTGCAAATAAAGGAAACATTTGCAGAACCTCACGTGCTACAACAAACAGGTCTATGGCTTTAATAAGTCAATATATAAAAGCAGAAACTCCACGTGGTGCCTGTCCCACTCACCTGGAATATTCCTGGTTCCTGGGAGTTGGTGAAAGAGAAAACAGCTCAATAAAGAGGTATAAAACACAAAGGTAACACCTTTAAAAGGACAGAGTTTGTTAGAGGGAAGAATTTCCCTTTCATTAGATGGAAACACACATTAATATAATCTTGCAGCACATGTACAGAATTATTTCAGCACAATCCAGACTGAGCAAGTGAATTCAAGTGGTTTTAAGTGTCAAAAACCCAAATGCAGAGCTGCAGTTCAGTACCTGGTGAAGGACATTTAAAACTCCTGGAAAGAAGGATGACAGAGCCTCTGTTTCTGAGTAACACAGAGGGGTTTCTCTCAGAATATACAACCACTGCCCTTGCCAGCTGACAGAACAGGTTTGAGTCAAACCCCCTGCACAGCTCCAGGGTCCCTGCAGCTGAACACAGAAGTTTCCTCTTCAGCCCCTCAGTTTTGCTCCCACCCTTGGCATCTGCTGAGCCTGTTTTTTACCTGCCAGCAGCTCCAGTTGTCCAGCTCTGGGTTTTTCCTTCATGTAAAACTTCTAAAAGCTGGCTATGAAGACACATCACACCCCATACACCAGCAGGAAGGCTTGGTTGAACAGTTTGCTGATTATGAGGTGCTTTAATTCTCAACTTAAAATAATAAGCAGGACAACAGAGAGCTCAAGAAAACATGAAGGAGTTGACTCTACCAGTTCAAGGAGCTGATATTTTCTTTAACATTTCTGTATTTAGCATTTATTTAACATTTTTGCTATGCTTCTGTTGGCTCCTACCACAAGGAGGGGGAAAAAAGCAACAGTTTTCCTGAAGCCCTTCACTAAGTTTAGACTTAGTTTAGACAGAAAAAAACCAAAAAAACTTAAAAACAGGACTCAAATTGTTTCAAAATCCCCCCTCAATAGAAAAATAATATACCTTATGTGTCTATTACACTGTGGGTGTGACACACAGGCTTTATATACGCATGCACTTTGACTACTGATATATCCAAATAAATCTTCTAGGAAATAAAAGTTTGCTCTGACAATTATTCAGCCCTCTGCCTTACATGCTCTTTATGGAGTACAAAAATAAAATAAATACAAAAATAAAAAAGAAAGCTTAAAAAAACTGAGCCCAGCACAGCCAGGTCATTTCAGAAACCACAGCACTAGTTTGGGAAAGGGGATTTGCACCTTCAACTCTTTCTCATATGTTCAGCAGTCCCACAAGAGAAATGTTTGCAGAAATCTCCAACTTTCTTAGCAGGACAGAATGGCTTAGGGTGAGGAGAAGCTCTGGTTTACTCACCTTGATCTCCTGCTAGAATCCACGCTCCACTCCCAGGGAATGCTGCAATTGCACACCTCCTGCCTAGAGAGTAGAGTAGCACAGAGCTCTCAGGAGCCTGGCACAGAAAGGAAACAGAGCTGCTGCTGCCCTAAAACAAGAGGCAGAAGGACAATTTATTTAATGCAATCAGCTCCCTCTTTTCAATTCACTCAAATCAAAGATTACACCCAGCTGCCACAGACACTGTGATTGCAAAGTTCATCCAGGTGAGTGTTCTGAAGAGCACTGAGACACTCCAGTTACATCAGCTGTGCTGCTTTGGCAATAATTTGTTTTTTGGTAAGGAATTAGTGGTAAAAGTAATCCCCTGTAAGGACCTTGTCAGCTTCCTTTAAATCTGACAAAAAAAAACAGGTCTAAAGGAAATTAACAAAGTCCTTACAAAGAATTATTTATAATACTAATTCCTTTCCTTCCTTACCAAAAATTAAATTATTGCCAAACCAACACACCAGCTAAGGAAATCTAGTGGCATCTGAAAGCCATCACAAGAGATACAGCAGGAAATTAAATTAAAGTGGAGAAAAAGATGTCAAGAATAAGGACACAATTTCTCATCAGCATTGTCCTTATCAGCAGAGATGGAAAAAAGGGGAAAATAAATCATTCTCAGGCTGTTTGTTGAGTTTGGTTTTCATTGAAGTTCTATACTGAGCTGCTTGTATAGAGCTAGGTCTGTACAACGGGCTCCACTTCAAAATAAAATTATAATAAATCAAATTATGTGTAGAGCTCTATGCCAAAACTATGTAAGGGGCTCAATTTAATCTTGTTTAGTGTATAAACTTGAGCCCAGGAAAGAAAATAGAGCCACAAGAATCCATCCAGTGGAGGAGAGCATGGAAAATTGTCACAGCCTCTTTCTAGGGCAGTGGGTTCCATGTTTACCATTCCTTAAAACAGCCACACTTCATTTTTATTTTTTTTTACAAATGTTTGTAGCACTTGAAGTGAGAGATTTCCTGAGCTGCAGGATGGGGATGGAGAGAATTGGGTGATCAGCCACAGATGGACCCTGTAAATAAATAATAAATAAATTAATTTAAATAAATAAATAAAATTGATAAATAAAATAAGTGGCTTAAGTGGATCATAATAAATTCCCTCAAGAAACTTGGAAAACTTTGATGCAGAAGAGCTCTCTGCTGCACCAGCACACCCAGTGAGCTGCCCCTAAATAAAACCTTTACTTTTATTAACAACCATAGGATGAATATCAGTAGGGCTCATACAGCATAAAAAACATGGAATAATGTCAGAAGGAGGTATTAAATATGTTTATTTCTGTGTGGCAGAGGCTGCTAGAAAATGCTCAAAAATTACTGCTGCTCTTCTGGAAGCTTTTTTTTTTTTTTGTGGCTTGTTTTGGGGTTTTTGTTTCAATTTCCAATGGTGGAATTAAAAAAAACACCAAAAACCAAACCAAAACAAACAAAAAAAATCACAGAGAAAATGTAATTAAGAGGGAAATGAAGTGCAAACCTTTCTTAATAAATGACCCATGGTTTTGCTTTTTTTCATGCTAATAAATATTAATTTTGTTTGCTGCTTAGTATCTTGAATGAAATGCAAGTTCTGGAATCCTCCTGTGACAGTGGTATGGCCATGGTTTGTTAGCCCATGACAGCAATGAAATATTCACTTATCATCTTGGTGAGTGTGAGAAGAGCAATTATAATAATTACATAAAAAACATTCCCAACAATTCTCTGCTTGGCAGCAGCAAAGAGAATGTGAATTCAAGAGAATATGGGCAAATTTCTGCTTTGCCACCTAATATATTCATGTACCAAATAAAACTGTACCAATAAATTGTAAATCTGGATAAAGTTAACAGCCCTTTTGTCCAGGCCAAATCCCAAGTTTCTGATCATTTTACTTCTCTCTTTGGTGTCTTGCCAAAAAGATAAGAAACGTGTTGGCAAAAGAAAAATTATTGCTTGGACTGTTCTCCCAGTGAATCTGTTTCCTATAAAAGCAGCTTGAACAGAAGACTCTAGTTAGGTAAACAAATAATACCAAAATAGCTTTAGAAATAAAATAGTAGTAAATTATTTTGGGTTTTTATTAATTACTTGCCAAATTTAAATTGTTAAATCCAGATGGCAGATGAGTTTAAGGTGATGTATGACAGATACACGTGGGCTTAAATGAATATAAATTACCTCACTGTTGGTGTGGTCAGATCTCCGCAATCACATTATGGATCACTCACCTCAGTGACATAATTAACATTAATTACTAATCTCCTCTGCATTTCACTGAGGAATAATTAATAAAGTAACAAAGCCACTGTCCTCTGAGAGATATTCTGATGGATGTAAGAGCACACAAAATTTGTGATAAGCGATATCGGTGTTCTAACCTTCTTCTTGCACATTGCAGATTATTTTGGTGCTCCTGACTTAAAAGTGTGGTGGGATATTTTTTGTTTTGCTTTGCAGTTTTTCTGGGGGGGGTCTTTTGCGGGTTTTGTGCAAGTTGGTTTTGAGGTTTTTGTGGGGATTTTTTGTTCTGCTTTGCTTTTGTTTGGTTTTCAGGATTCTTTTTGGCTTTTTTGGGGTTGGTTGGTTTTGAGGTTTTCATGGGGATTTTTTTTGTTCTGCTTTGCTTTCGTTTTGTTTTTGGGGTTCTATTTGGCTTTTTTGGGGTTGGTTGGTTTTGAGGTTTTTGTGGGGATTTTTTGTTCTGCTTTGCTTTCGTTTTGTTTTTGGGGTTCTATTTGGCTTTTTTGTGGTTGGTTGGTTGGTTTTGAGGTTTTTGTGGGGATTTTTTGTTCTGCTTTGCTTTTGTTTGGTTTTTTGGCTTTTTTGGGGTTGGTTGGTTTTGAGGTTTTCATGGGGATTTTTTTTGTTCTGCTTTGCTTTCGTTTGGTTTTTGGGGTTCTTTTTGGCTTTTTTTGGGTTGGTTGGTTGGTTTCTTGTGGGTATATTACAGAACAAGGACTGTGGGGTAAATTAAATCCAAACGCGCGTATTTTTCCCCTCACGAATTTGAGCGGGCTGGTGCCGGCCCCTCAGGAAGGGCCGGAATTCTGTCGGTACCGTTTCCCACAGCGCCGCCGGGGCTCCTGAGGCGCCAGCGGCGGGAAGAGGCGGCAGCCCGGTGTCGGTGTCCTCTCCCCCGCTCCGAGCCCCATTCGAGCAGCTTTTCCTCCGATTCC
>VXBU01017505.1:0-11269 GCA_013400315.1 Bombycilla garrulus | reverse complement strand
CAAAGGGGAAAGTGCTTGACGGCCGAAAGAAGGCTGTTATTGAAACTTTTTTGTTGTTGTTGTTGATGCCGTTGTTGATGCCGTTGTTGTCGTTTCTCTTGTTATACATATACATACTACATACTAGTAAAGAACTTTTATTCTTTTTCCCCTATCTTTGCCTGAAAGCCCCGTAATTTCAAAGTTATAGTAATTTGGAGAGAAGGGAGTCATATTTTCCATTCCAAGGGAGGCTCCCGCCTTCCTTGGCAGACACCTGTCCTTTAAACCAGGACACCTTAATGTCAGCTGAATTAAGGAAATTGAAAAACTGTTGCACTGAAAAGCTTTTAAACAGTCCATCACTGCAGCAGTTCAAACAGAGAAGTAGAAACCAAATTTACATATATTCAAAGATAGACTTGCATATTCAGTATTTACATATACTCTTGCTGCTTTATAAGAAAAAACAGATATTTTAAAAGACATTCCAGGGAAGAAGAAACTACAGTGCACAAAGGAAGTGATACAAATAACCCCTTTGAAAGGGAAACAGTGAAAGGGCAGCAGATATTGAGAATAATGTATGAAAAATTATCATCATAACATAATATACAATAAAAAAAAACGTGAAACCAAGATAGCAAGGACAGTAATATTGAAAAAGTTTATGCTACAGGTAATAACTACACATTTAAAGCACTACTTCTGTATGTTATCTTCTTCCCTATTTGATGCCAATTATATATATTCTCATTTACTGCAAATTACCATTCCAAAGAAAATTCCTACTGAAATGTTAAATTTTAAATGTTCATTGGTTGGGGTTTTTTTAAAGTGTATTGTGGTTTAACCCAGCTAAGCATCATGAAGCCATTCCCTCACTCCCCCTCTTCCCTAGTGGGATGGGGGAGAGAATCTGAAAAAAGGTAAAACTCATGGGTTGAGATAAAGCATATTGGGTCTGGCTAAACTGGAGTTCAGCTTTGCACTGGTAACTAGAAAGGTGTTGAGAACACACCAGTGTTTTGGCTTCTGCTGAGCAGCGGTGGCACAGCATCAGTGCTGTCTTTCCCACATCACCCCCCCAGCTCAGATAGAAAAGCTAAGGAAAGGACGAAGGGAGGGCATTCGTTATTCTACAATGTTTGCCTTTTGGAGCAACCACTACACGTGCTGAAGCCTAGCTTCTTAGGAAGTGGCTGAACATCACTCACTGATGGGAAGTAGAGAATAAAATATTTGGTGCTTTTTTTCTCTTTGCTTGCACACAGGACCTTTGCTGTTGCTTTAGTAAACTGCCTTATCTTGACCTACAAGGGTTTGGGGTTTTTTTTCATCTTATTTTCTCCCCTTTTTCTTTGCTCTTGGGTGAAATACATTCTTGTCCCCTCAACAAAAATACCAGTTCTTCCACGGCTTACCTATGTACATTCACAAGAATATTGGAAAACAAAATAAAGGGAAAAATCTGTTTATGTGCAGTAATACACAGGCTCAGTAGTAATGGAAAGATAACTAACACCTCAGGATTGAGAAATTTAGTATTTACATTTTAGTGTTCCATTCCTCATACTCTAGACTATTCTTTAACTTATATCTTCAGATTTAAAAAGTAACTTTGTAGTGGGTTGACCTTGGCTACCTTAGATGACTAACCTAATGTATTTCTGAGAAAAAAGAGATAAAATTAGATGGATTTAAATGAAATTTTAAAGAACTGCTAAAATATCAAATCTCTATAGCTTTCTTTTTCTAAAACATATTGACTAGAACATGTTAAAGACAGTTCTGGTTTATGTACTTTATATTATGAAATCTTTAGTTAAGATGAAACTACTTTAAAAATTTGTTTTAATTTCTTATATGTTGAATAGCATTGTACTGATATAACCACATCACTATCTCAAAGTTGATTTCTACAGCTGCAAAAAGTAAACCAGTACAACTCATTTATTAGCTACTTTATCATTTAGGTGAGCAGTGAATTCTTCTTCTAAAACAGCAAACATTCTATTATAAATTTAAGAAGCCTTGCCTCAACCAGTTTTAAGCTTCTACATTTTTCAATAAACTACTACTCTTATTACATGAAGCTCTGCTAGTTATCAGTTCATAAACTGCCCTTTAAAAAAAATTTTAAACCCCCATGCTCAAAGACTAAGAGGCAGAAAGAGAATGAATTATTATCCTCTCATTCTCATTCAAAGATGCCATGATTGAGTACATCAGACAGATTTAGGTACAAGGTAAATTTCTGGTTTCTATACCAGACCTACAGTTTGATACAATGACAATACTTTTGCTACAAGTTTCCTGAATGAAATGCTTTTAAAAATACTAAGGAAGGAGATAGTGCTGCCAAAACATAGTCTAACACTTAAATTACATAGAAAAAAGAAGCATACACAAGCACAATATAAAGCATTTTAACACTAACTAAATCTCAGAAAAAGTCAGTATTGGAAGTGAGCAGTAATCAATCACTGATGCAGCTGCCTAAGGTTAAAATAGTAATGCAAGAAACCTGATATGATGCAGACTCATTATTACTGATAAAGTCCCATGAAACACATCTGTTGGAGTCCAGGGTGTTCCCCTGGCTTCCCTGGAAAAGATTATCATCATTGCAGGAAGAATTACAAGTCACAAAAAATGAGTAGAGTGTAAATTAGATTGTTAGCAGAAAACTGGATCTATAACATTGTTATGATAAGAAGTTTAGAGCTAAGATGGAGGATTTTTACACGTGGTATGTAATTTCTTCTTCCTTTTCATGTCATCCATCTTTGAGCCAGGGTGGCATTTCTGGATTGGTTTGTCAGAAAACTGGACAATGTAATGTAAGGGTCACAGATTGGAAATTAGCTGTAAACATTAAATTATGTAAATTGTACTATAAATGATAAGACCAGTCCTCTGGGCAGGCAGAGTGCCTCAGACCAGCTTGCTAGACAGACCTCTGTACCTCAGAGAGAAAATTCCTTAGATAAGAAAGAATAAACAACCTTGAAAACCTCAGAAAACAGCTTCTGTGTCTCCTTCGGTGCTCGAGCTGGGAAAAAAGGAAAGAACACGAACTCGAACCACCACCTGAATGTCCTGTCTGTGGGTGATCTCAGGCTAGGAGACCCCACAGACAGCGACATATCAACATTTATAAAACCAGAAAGTTTATGGCATACACAGAATAGTTTCACCTACAATACTAGCAACAAAAAATTAAGTTTGAAAAGAGAGATACAGAAATCCCAGAAGCACAAAAAATTAAATTCAGTGTACTAGTGAAATTAATATGTTTAGTTCAAAAAGTGATCGGCCAACAGGCTGAATAATGCTGATAAAGCAAGTGAAAAATTAAACAGTTTGAGATAAAAATTATTTCACATAACTTCTAAACCAGTATTAGCATAATGTTTTTTCCTAAAGCTATTCCAGTAGTAGCTGCTCAAACCACTACAACTACTGTAACAAAAGAAATTTTAGCGAAAAGTATTGTACTGGGCCAAGTGAGAGTTGCTTCTGAATATAAAGCAACCTTTAGAAATAAATTTTAGAGAAACCAGCTTCTTCCTCTGTGGCTATTGTCACACTGATTTGGCCTCTGCTGTTCTATTCAATAACAATGACACTGATGCCTCTGCTGCCTATGTGCTAGTAGTGGCAGTGACACCACAGTAAATGGCAAGAAAAGCCACAGTAAAGGTGGTGGAAGCATACAAAAAATGAGGTCTGTGGATTCAAGCAAAGATGCCCTCTAACACAGATGTGCATCCACAGTTTCTACAAGGGTAGACTAACATAAAGCATAATTGCACTTTGTACCTGTAATAACCCTTCCCTGAGGAAGCGAGGAATTGACACAAGCAAACAACAACAAACAAAACCAAACTAGACTAAGCCATGTGCAGAGAGCAGATACCTTTGGGTCGTATGCAGCTTCCCTGACCTATACTACCTGAATGTCTAGCTGGAAATATTTACTTTTCTTGCTACCTTGGAATCCGAAAGGGTGAAAACGCATTAGAACACTGTTTCCCAAAAAGAATGAACAGCATTAGTATCTTTTTCTGTTAAAGCCATTTCCTTCTTGTAAGCACAGGAAGCTTTTTGTTTCTAATTTTATTTTCTATAAAAATTAAAAAGCTCTTAAAAACAGTGTTCTCTGTTGGAACCCAGGGGGTTCCTATGATGCCTTTGGCTGACCCAAAACCTGGTCAGGAGGCTTTTCAGCCTTGCCAGAGGTGTCAGAGACCCTGGAATGATACTGAAAACGCCTGTGGCTCTGATTCTAATCCATGGAACAGGTTGTCAACTTTGTATGAAGAATTTCAAGTCACAAAAGCTTAGACAGAAAAATAGTAGTAGTTATAAGTAAAAAGAAAAGAATTTGAGTGTATGTCCAGGGGGGTTTAAAGCCCTGTACAGGGGGGTTGGAGATCTGTACAGGGGTGTCTGAGGCACAAGATGGAGAATTCTTACATGTGGCATGTTATCTTTTGTTCTTCTTCATAACCTCCATCTTCTTGGTGATGTTGGCACTTTTGGACTGGTTTGACACAGATCTGGACAGTGTGGTGTGAGGGGCACGGATTGGTAATTAATGATAAACATTAAATACGTAGTTATTAGTATAAAAGATTAGAGCTAACCCGGGGCGGGCACAATGGGTCTCTGGACATGTTCTGTGTCGACCCTGGCGGGGCAGAGAAATCTACTTTTGATAAGGAACTAATAAACTGCCTTGAGAACACGAACAAACGACTCCAGACTACTCCTTCAGTAACACGGGTTGGAGACCTGGGCTTTTCTGTACATTGTGAGATCTCCTGGGACTGCGGAGACCGTCACAGTTCTCCACTTTAAAATAGCATCTCAAATATTTAATTCAGGTGCCTTAACACTAAGAACTCTTTAAAATGAGGCCATATCACATCCTTCATACACAAATAAATCAGTTATGCATCAAGAAAAAGCCCATTCATTAAGGCAACACAACCTGTCTAAAAAATTTGCAGAAAACTAAATTATATTTACAAACTTATCTTGCCCTTCTGTCTTTGAACATTGTCAGGTGATTCATAACCTTTATGAAACAAAATTGGCAAGAAATATACCTGTTGATTAAGTAGCCGATTTTGCACAAGACTTGACATCACACCATTTTTGCCTGTTTTTTGGCTTTGAAAAACAATTAAAACACCTCTAAACTTCTTTAATATAAAAGAAGAAAACCGATGCAGAACTATAACATTTCTTTAAAGATCTGCAATAAATGCCAATGGAAAATTCTGTATTTCTGAATATCTCCAAGGATGGAAATTCACTGAGAATTTATTTCCCTTTAAATCCAATCAGTATTTCCCTTATTGCACACGGCTTTTGCTATGCACCTCAGAAGCACTTGTCTTCATCCTCTGTATAAACGCTCATTAGCCAGTTAAAGGCAACATTTTAAGCCCTCTTAGCTTTTTTTTTTTTTTTTTTTCCACCAGGGTAAACAAACCCAGCAACCTCAGATTCTTCTACATTTCATGGTCCAGCCCCCTAACCATCTTGGTGTCCCTCAGTCACAGTCCCTCCAGTTTGTCAGCATCCTTTTTTTTTTTTTTTTTAAACTGATCATGTAATTTACATTCTGGTTTCAGACCATTTTTGTCCTCACAGGCTACAGCATACTTCATTGTTTGTTACAACTGTCTTCTCGGCATTTTGAGTCCATTTTTTCATATTTTCCCTTCAACCAGCTTCCATTTCTACCCTACTATCTTAGAGCTTTAAGACTTGACATAGCTTTTTCCTCACTTGATGCTACATATCACTCACACACTGTCTCACGTGCAACATGCTACATTGTACCTCCTCCATGCCATCAATAAGGCCAGTTCCCTCTATGATTAGCCCCCCTTCACGCTAACAGCCAAAAGCTTTGTTCTGTCTTCTGTATACAAAGTACATTCCCAAGATTTACCACAAGTCCTTTGCATCCTTGTTGTGGTTTAGGAATGGCACTCCAAAATTACAAGCCACTCATCCCCCTGCTCCTCCAGTGAGAGACAAAAGGCAGAGATTATGGGTTGAGATAAGAACAATTTACTGGAAACATCAATGAGATAAGAAACAAACTGTAACAGCAACAATATTAATAACAAAAGTATACAAAAAGAGGGTGATTTATATCAAAAAAATTCTCACCCAGCCCAAACCCATGAAGTGGGCCCCTAGACGAACAAAATGACAGAGACCCTCTGCACCCATACTTTTTCTCCCAACCACCAGCCACACACCCTTCTTGGAAGTAAGAATTCCTTACTTCTGCCTCCCAGTGATAATCTGAGTGGTATAGAATAACAACCTAGACATGCCTACATGGCTCCAGGCTTTGCCCCCTCACAGCTACTGTGAAAAATTAACTCTGTCCTGGCAGAAAATCAGGACAATCCTCCACCCTGAAATCTCTTGTGAACACTATTCTCTTTGAAAAGCATGGAACCCTTGTTGATTGTCATACACAAGGTACAACTTATATACCCCACTTATATAAACTTGTAAACATAACTATACTTACCTACTTCATGTAGCCACAAATTATCCCATCTTTCCTGAGACTGAAAGGTTATTGCAACTTTCGGTTTAAAAGGCAGTTACATAGCTGAAGTAATGAGCTACTCACTCTCTCATCATTTTTGAAAGCTGCTGAATTCAGGAATTGATTTTATTTTTTTCCTGATGAATTGCTGAATGAGTTTTAATTTAGCTTGGTACAAGAACTGTGGTCATCAAGATTTTCTCTATCCATATATTGTCAGTATTCTATCTTAGGGCTGTTCTTCAGGCTACTGTGCATCAGGTAAGCTAAGGTAACTGCATGTGATTTCCTGAGGCTTTGCAACTGAAAAACAGTAAAACTAAAAATATACCTCTGTCAATATTAAAAACTATTATGCTATCACACATTGACAACGGAAGTTTAGCACTAGAAAACATCTGCTTTATACATCAGCAAGCTTTCAATTTCATTTACTTTATGCTGCCCCCTTCGAGGAAGCTGCGGAGTGGATGAGGTCTCCCACCTCGGTCTCCTCGAGGCTGAACAAACCAAGTGACCTCAGCTGTGACTTGTAAACCTTGCCCTCAAGGCCCTTCACCATCTTGGTTGCCCTCCTTTGGATGCTCTCTAATAGCTTTATATCTTTTTTATGTTATGGCACCCAGAACTGCCCCCAGGACTTGAACTGAGGCCGCCTTAGTGCAGAGCAGAGTGGGACAATACCCTCCCTTGACCTGCTGGTGATGCTGTGCCTGATGCACCCTAGGACATGGTTGGCCCTCCTGGCTGCCAGGGCACGGCTGACTCATAGTCAACTTGTCATCGACCAGGACTCCCAGGCCCTTTTCCATGGTGCTGCTCTCCAGCCTCTTGTCACCTAGTCTGTTTATACACCCAGGGTTGCCTCATCCCAGGTGCAGAATCCAGCACTTGCCCTTGGTAAACTTCATATGGTTGGTAGTTGCCCAGCCCCCTAGACTATCTAGATCACTCTGTAAGGCCTCTCTACCCTCAAGGGAGTCAACAGCTCCTCCTAGTTTAGTATCAATTGAAATCTTAACATACATTCAACTCCTGCATCCAGGTAATTTATAAAAACATTAAAGAGCACTGGCCCTGAAATACGTATTTCATATTGTAAGTTTGGATATAAGAGACGTGGGAGTCTGAATCACCTCACTGTTATTTTAATTTAGACCATTCACAACATAAATTAATTGAAATTTTCTAATATATTGTGTACATAAACAGAAAAGTGGGAGTAAAAGTTGTAGGATCAGTTGACAAAAGTTAGTCCCAAGACTTTCTCTAAATTAATGCATCAGGAAATAGGAAGAGCAAACAGAAAGTAATATAAAAAAACAATAAATGCAGGACAATCTGAGACTCAGAGATGCTGATTGAAAGTGATAGCATTACAGGTGCTGACATAAAGCACAGGAAAAATTTGATGTAACAGCTGAACTGTTTCAGTGCCTTACTGACACTGAAACCTGTTGTTTTCACAGCACTGTGATTTGTTATTCATTTCAATAAGAAAGGATAATATAGTAAATAAATAGGAGGGTTAGAAGGAGATGGCCTAATCTTATGAAAGGGGGCACTCAAAAAGAAATCTACATATTAAATTTCTCTTGCAAGTAAGGGTTGGATTGAGAAACAGGAAAAAGCACTAATCAATTCTTTATCTCCCTTTGCTGCTTCCTATGTATTTGCAACTGCTAAAGCAAGAACAAATATGCCTCCTTTCCTACTACTGTTGCTACTGCCAACTGTTCAAAAATACTATTTTGCAAAAAACTTTCCTCAAATTCACATATTCTGTCTTACTGTTTTCCAGTTCTATTCATTGGCCAGGTTTCCTTCCACACTGTCTCCATTGCTTCATGCAAAGATCAAGAAAAAAACTAGGATTAATCCGGCTCCTTCTGCTCTCTCAGGACAAGAGGGCAACACTCTGGTTTACTCAACATAAGTATTAGTAGAAACAGTGGTGTCAAAGTGATGAAATCTTTGGGAGCACAGATGTGCTAAATTCTACTGTCCAGCCTGCTAGTATTTCCAAATTCTTAATTATTATACAGTAATAATTTAAACTTGATATGTGTACCTGACTCCAGATATATATGGGCAAATAGCAACAAAGAAAAAAAAAAAAAAAGNNACCCAAAAAAAAAAGGAAAAAAAAAAAAAAAAAAAAAAAAAAAAAAAGAAGAAAAAAAAAAAAAGAGGGAAAGGTCATGGAAACTTGATTGTCAATGATGACAATCATTCACTAATGAAAGGCATCTCATCTCCAAGTACTATAGAGACTACCTGGTGATCTAAAGTAGATTTTTTTTGTTTCACCTCTTGCTACCATCTTATCAAGAGTTGGTCTACATGGGAAAATTGGTCACTTTAAACACTCACATCCAAATTTTCAGTCCACTGTCAAAAACCCTACTGGTCCCATGTACCAGACAAAAGCCTTCAGCTATTATAGCCCAATCCTAGGGATACCCATACCTCTAGCAGGATAATTTTATCATGACAAGCATTAATATGCCAAAAATCACATGTAACAACAATGTAAAATATGCTGAATTTTAAATAAAACTATATATGATATCCACTTTAAAATAAAGATAAATTGTTATTATAACATCCAGTATTCAAATTGACTTAAGAATTTCTAATTTGTGCAGTCCACAAAACCTTACCTTACACCTCATGCAATACAGCAACATAACACTGGCAAGCTCTTTTTTCCCTACTACTAATGCAGAAAAAATAATTAAGATTTAAACAAGTTATTAATATGTGTACTTTTATACCATATAAAAATCACCCCTGTTGGTCTCTGGAGAACCAAACTCCAGCTGATGTTTCACTTACCATCAAACCCATATCAATTCATTGAAAGTTTTGGTCTACTGAATACACTGACTGAAAAAAAAAATCTCACTAGCTGACCTCTAAAATATCTGTATATATGTAGATGCTTAACCCATTATGTAACACTGTGTAGACAGCACTCATACATAGCATACTTCAAATTGAATCATCACTGTCCAATGAAAATCGTTCATTTTGTACAGGTTCCTATTTCAGATATTAAGGGCAAGCTCTTCTCTAACTTGAATTCTATTTAGTGAACATCCTGACCTCTTAATCCAAATTAGGCATACATGTCTTCAAAGCAGTAAGGACCTCTGGGTGAAACTTCAGGAATACTTGGGCAATGCCTCCTACACTGTCAGGTAATCTGTCGGGGTATCGCTTTATGGGGGAATCTAATCCCGGCTATGTCAGAGAACCACCTCCCCCCCTCTGCGATCCCGACAAGGACAAAAAGTAAAAGACGAGAGGCGCTCCTTCCTCTTTGCAGTAACAGTCCTACTTTAATGTAGAACTTAGGGGAAAGGAAAGGGGAGCAGGAGCAGGCACGCTGCCAGGGAGGAAAAAGGAAAGAGACCCCAAGCACGTGTTCGGGGAGGCTTATGGCCCCAGCGGAGAGGGAGGAGACGGGGAGAAGGACCACCAGCCAACAGGAGAACACTGAAAGAAGAGACGAAGGGAGAAACCAACGCGGGCGGGGGGGGAGAGCCAACACCACAGAACTCGGGGGTAGGATATGTAGAAGAGTCCATACAAGCTTAGTGTAAATTAACAAACACCCAGTGCATATAATAACTCAGTGCAAAGTACCCAAACCGCAGTGTAAACAACAACGTAGTCCACCACAACAGTAATCCTCTTCAAAAAGCTTAATGACCCAAGATGATTTATGACTCATGAATAACAGCACTAGTAAATACTAGAAAATAAGTAGCACTTCTATGAAGAGGGCCAGGCTTCAGTAGCAGTACTTCTCAGGAATATTTATAGGTCTTGCAGACTTGTTCACTGGCTTGTCAGGGAATGGAGTTGTGTGGGTTTTAAAAGGTAATAGGCAAAGATGCTCAATCAATATAAAATGTGGCAGACAGGGAGAAACATTTGTCCATTAAACTGCAGTAGTTCTTTCCAGCTTTTAGCAAAATGCTTGAATTCTGTGAACAAGCAATAAGGCTAATACAATGAAAGCATCCTTAAATCTCTTTCTCGTTTCCATCTTTTTTTAAAGTACCTTTCAAAATGAAATGAATGATCGAATTTCCTAAGAACAAGCACTTAAAAACTCTGTCATTTCTGATGTGGTTTGGTTTTGCTACTTTTCTTCTACACGATTACAAAGGGATAATTTTTGAAGACAACATATGCAATCTGAATGTTGCAACACAGAAATATGAAAAAGCCTTCTAATTCTTATAGTTCAAAAAAGCCATAGGAGACATGACATCACCATGTCAATAGGGATAGTAAAAGGGGGGGGGCAAATTTAAACATAATGCAGGAAAAGCCAAAGAAATAATTAATATTATACATTCATAACAGAAAATTTAAAGTGTCTAGGTTGCCTATTTATATTAATACCTTTTTTTCTTAAAAGATTTTTTATTTGTATTCTCTGTCTAAAACCATAAAAGCTGTAAGCCACACTGGTGTCAGAGGTAAGAAAAAGCTATTTCAATTAAATAATTTATTCCTAGTTTTGTCATTACACCTAAATAGCTAAGTGATCTCACATTTAAAAAATGATAGAGCGATCAAAATTAAATTATCACACCCTGCCTTAAATGACAGCAGCCTGTCCACACCACTAAACTAAAACTTACTATATAATTGTGCCCCACTGGACCTGCTGTTTGTGAACAG
>VXBU01017497.1:14773-28766 GCA_013400315.1 Bombycilla garrulus | reverse complement strand
GGACCTATGCATGTGTTTGTGCTGTCATGGTAGGGACTTCTGGAAAGAAGTTCCTTGGTTTCCCTCTGTACTTGATCAGAAAAAAGTTCAGTGAAGATAGTTTTGGCTATGCCTAAACTTTGTCATAGTTTACAGTTGGAGTTGATTCTCATGCAGTTTTCGTTGACAAGGGATTTCAACACTTCTGCGAGAAGAACACTGAAATCATGCAATTTTCCTCGTCTAATGAAGCTAAATAAATCTTCCATCACTATTTCCTTGTACCTTTTCTGAAATCAGTGCTCAAAACCCCCAAACCTGTAATCTGTGGTAGCGAATACAAGGCACTTGGAGACTCTTCATTAGGTGCAGGTTTAGAAGATGTGAAATCATCTCTTAGCAGTATTTGGAACTGTGTCTTTCACGATTTCCCTAAGAAACAGTAATATAGTTCTAGAGAGGTTTTTTTATTCCAGATGCTGTTCACACTGTAGTTCTGCTATGGTGTTAATTTGACTTCTTAAAATATTACCCATTTTAACAGTTTAGACTTCTGGTTTTAGCTTAGATTTTTTTTTTTTCTTTAAATCTTCAGAAGATACAAGACTTCATTTGCAATTTAAATGAAGTACCTCACCTTTTTCAGGCTAAGGATTGTAAACTGCTATTCAGATAATGCTGAGTGAATTACTTACTGGGACGGGTCACTACAAAGGAAATGAGACTATGTTATTTAAAATCCTTCTTCCTGCAAAGTTACCTTTCGGTTTGGAATAATGTGTAAAACACTAGGTGGTAGTATGAGCTTGAATTCTCCAATAGTCAGTACACAGTTACAATGGGCTACGTATACCAGTTTAAATGCTGCTTTGGAGTATTACTGTGTAGGTGAAGCCTTTTACCTCTTCATCAAAAATTGTTTTGTGCTGGAAGGAAGAGGATGTCTAAAACTTTGAACATCTGTGCTAGTGATTTAATTTATTCCAGCTATATTTGTTTAGTTTAGTGGGAGAAGAAGAAGACTTCATGGTTCCTGAACATGAACAGTAAAATACAGGTGAAAGATAAGTTACTGAAGCCAGGAAGTGAGGCTATGAAAAAATCTTTTCTTTCAAGGAAATGAAGGAAAAATTAAAAAGGTACTACTATCTGTATGGTAATGCTATCAGATGAAATAATGTTATAAATTTAAATGGTACATGGACTGAGTCTTTTGTGGCTTCTTCTGGAGCAGACATCCATTATAGCATTCTGGCCATTGCAGGAGCTAAACTTGATGGCCTGGGTGGCCCCCTCCAATCCCATGTCACCCTAGTTTCTTGGACAAATTATAGCTGAAAGATATTTTTCCTTGTCTGTCAAACCAAAATACAGTGTCATTGTACAACTGAACATTTTAAAAATAGCTTTAAGAATGTCCCTCTGTCCTTCGCCTCTATTGAGACATCATAAACTTCAAGCATGAAATACATTTTTGTGCTATATAATAAAAATTTTTCAAATATCCAGGACAGGTAGGGAAACTATTGTGCATGATGATAACAGTCAGGCAGGATTAGTAATGCAAAGAACTCAAAAAACTATAGGGAACACTGCTGTGCCATAGATTACGATATGCTAGGAAAAGACATGATGCTGTGGGGCTGTGGTGCACACTACTGGGCATTAACAATGAATTCAGCATTTCTGTGATGCATGTTAAAAATTATGAAAATCTTATTCATGCTTCTGAAAACAAATAAAAGGTTTTTAACCTTGCATTTAAATAGACTGAATTACAAAACTAAACAAATAAATTAAATCACTGTCGTGTATTTACAAGCATAGATGTTCACAGTTTTAGACATTGTCTTCCTTCCAGCATAGAACAATTTTTGATGAAGAAGTAAAAGGTTTCCCCTGTACAGTAATATTCTAAAGCAGCATTTACACTGGAATTCGTTGTCCCACATTTATTTCAGAAGCAGCAATTTATTATCTAGATACTTTATCACATTTTTGTTTTTAAGGCCTTTGCAATAACATATATAGGAAATGTTATGTGATGTGGTGACTTGTAAAATATATGTCCTTTCATGCATGTTAATTTTTCTAATTGAAATATCCTTTTCATTCCTCTTGTTTTTCTCTTGGAAAGCCATTAAATATTCACTAAGTTACTGGGGGCAGCTTCAGAAAGGTGTGTTGGTAGAAGTTGTGATGACAGTTTTCTGACATAGAAGATAAACAGTGCTTTAAGTAAAGAAAAAAAAAACAACAAACCAACATTTTACAGGTCTTATGTATGCCATGTGCATTGGTATTTCCTTCTGCAGAATAAATATGATGATTATAAATTTGATTTAGGTTTGTGCCTGATTTCATTGTAATAGAAGGTACATTAAATTCTAATTGGAAAACATATTGTGAAATATGGTAATGATAACTGAGAAAGTTGCTTAATGTCATGAACAGTGCTGAAAAAAAAACAGCATTGCTATTCAACTCTGGAAATTTACCTTGGGTTTTGTCATCATAGAATGGTTTGAGTTGGAGCGGACCTTAGGAATCATCTTGTTCAAACCCCTGTACCATGGGCAGGGACAGCTTCCACTAGACCAGATTATTCAGACGTCCATCCAAACTGGTCTTGAACACTTCCAGGGAAGGGGCAGCCACAGCTTCTCTGGGCAACCTGTGCCTATTCCTTACCACCCTCCCAGCAAGGAATTTCTTCCTGACGTCAATTTAAGGCTATTCCCCCTTGCACGTCCTTGTAACAGTCCCTCTCCAGTTTTCTTGTAGGCTCCCTTAGGGTACTAAAGGTGCTGTAGTCTTCCCAGAGCCTTCTCTTCTCCAGGCTAGACAGCCCCAACTCTCTCTGTCTTCATAGCAAAGGTGCTCCAGCTGTCTGAACCTCTTGGTGGCCTTCTCTGGACTTGCTCTGTCAGGTCTGTGTCCTTCCTATATTGGGGACCCCAGAGCTGGATGCAGTGCTCCAGGTGGATCTTGACAGCGGAGCAGAGGGGCAAAATCACCTCCTTTCCCTGCAGCCCACACTGCTCTGGATACAGCCTGGAACATGGCTTTTTGGGCTCAGAGCTCATTTTGACAGCTCATGTCCAGCCTTTCATCCACCAGCACCCCCAGTCCTTCCTGTGTATGTGTTTGGGATTGAGAACTTGCACTTGGCGTTGTTGAACCTCGTGATGTTTGCATGGCCCCCCCTCTCAAGTTTACTTTATTGGAGTTTAACAGTTGGTAAATACTCTGCTTCATAGTGGCTAGTTGTACTCTCTGATTTTTATACTTACTGATTAAGTAGGCACTGCCATTCTTATTACGGAAAAAATGTAGTCTGGGTCCCCTAAATAATTTCCAAAAAGAACTATGCTCTAAATTACTACAAAGACAATTATCACTTTAGAGAGATATAGTGTGAATCTCTCCAGTTTCCTCAAATTATTATCTCAAATTTTTTTTCCAGGTAGGATTTATTTGTGTATGTCATAGATTATATTTACCCTTCATGGTATATGTTACTCAACTTTCCATTAATAGTAGAAACTCTTTTTTTCATTTATGTGTTACTAAGCAATGAGATCTTTCTAAGTAAATTTACTTCAAAATAGGTAGACAAATTTACTGGAAATTTTATGGGAGTGACTGACTGCTTACATTTTTCCAGAATCGCTTGTCTCACATAATATTCTGGACACAGAAATTTTTATTAGAGGTTTTGCCTGGTTTATGAAGGCTAGATATCAAAATTGCCTTCTGAGCTTAGAACTTGGAATCAGCTCAAAGGCTATGGCACTTTCAGTCATTTTTCCATCTAGGTGTGAAATCTCTGCTGAGGAGTGATTCTGAAGGAATTCCATTTTTCCAAGAGGAACTGAGTTCTAGTAAAGGCATTTCTAAGAAGCAATACCTTAAGGGTGGGCTGGTTGGTTAGTTGGTTGATTTATTTGTTTGGGGTTTATTTTTTTGTACTAACTTGGAATGTGATTTTCAGCATCATTCACTCAAACTCTGGATAATATACTGTGAAATTTTGTGTGCTAATTAGCAATAATTCCCTTGGGAGATGGTACTGGCTTGCAAAGTCATGCTGGAAGACAGCATTAAATTAAGGGAAATTGTGTCAGCCACATATTTTCTGTCACAGTTGCAGAAGCTATGACCATTGCTTTGAAACCTGCAAAAGAAGTTTCAGGTGGGTCAGGTCAGATCAGTAAAACTTACTCAGAAGAAACTGAGCAATTTGCCAAAATATTTTGTGTCTTTCAAGATAGATATTACTAATTTTGCTTAAAAAGCCCCTTCCAACTAGATATGTTGAGATACTAATTTATTTTTTCAAGGTGCTTTTAAAAAGCCTCTGGTGGTTTTTGTTTGGTTTGGGGTTTTTTATTTGTTATTCTTATTTACAGTAAAAAGGATTTTTTTAAAAAATATGACTGTTTACTGTATATTCTAGCTGTCTTCAAGCAAGTAACTTACTTTCCGCATTTCATCAAACTAATGCATGAATAAAATTAAAATCCAAAAGTAAAAACTACAATATGATATAGTTTTGGAAAATAAATTTTTGTATAGACTTAATTCTTTGCATAATTACGTACAATTTCTCAGTTGCTGATGCCCTTTTACTTTGTGGTGACCTTTTCTAGCTGTACGTACTCTTGGTGTATGGTTATGTGGTTAATCGTAACTTACTTGGTGTAAAGATAGAGGTTAATGTGAACTTCAGGAGAAGTTTTTCCTTTGTTGCTGTCACTGTCAAGATTAGAAATGTTACTTTCCTTGGGGCCTTTGTAATCTAAAACTCAGTGCTTGCTCTTAAAATGAAAGTGGAGAAAATTACTACTAGAGTAGGAGTTAAAAAATAAAGTATTCTGCAGTCATTGCAAATACTAAATTTGTTAATATAATATTGCTCTATTGATTGTTTACACTTTGGCTTCATGAATAGGGAGCCTTAGATTTTGGGAAATGTTTTTTTCCCTAAGTCTAATAAAATATGTTTTCTCAGTGGTTGAATTTGCTTCAGATTTATTTTGTTATAGAGCAAATCAGGTACTTCTGTATCAGCTTTAATAAAGATTACAGCCAAAGAAAATAAAGTGCATAGACAATTTGAGTCCATAGATTTGAATTTTGAATTGGGAGGGTTTCTCTCCCCTGCCTCCCCCCTCCCCCCCTTCCAATTTTCTGGGCATCATCGTGTCCCTGCTTAAGTGGGAGCTTAGATAAGATGTCCTCCAAAGGTCAGTCACTTCCTTTTGCATTCTGTGGTTTTTTTTGGGGAAAAATGTGGGAAGATAACTATTCCTGAATGCATAAACACAGTAGTAGTTCTCTATTCCTTCCTTCTTCAAACAGTAAGGAGTGGGAGACAACAAAGAAAGGAAAACAGTTGTGTGTTCAGTGTCTTTGGTGTTTGATGTCGTGAACTGTTTACCTCTTTGCTTCTGAAAGGCACGGTTCAGCTGTAGAGGTGATGGCAGTTTGCAGTCCTGTCAAATTTAAAGTGACTTGTTTTCTGCTGTTCATTGTGTTGAATACTGAAAAGAAGAGCTTTAGAGAGGTATCTGCATGGGCAAACCATTTTTTATGCAGTAATGGGTTTTAATCATGGACAGAGATAAATGATAAGCATTTGGAGCTAGAGGAAGGTCAGGGAACAGTAAATTTGTGTATTGTTCCTTCAGTCAGCTAGATGCTGTTTTCAAGTGTTCATAAATGTTTTGGGTAGTGTATCTGTCTTCCTTTTTAGGTATTTGTCTTTGTCCTGTCCTCCGCATCAGCAGAAGCTAAATTCCATCACAGGATGGAAATCCCAGCTGGAGTAACTGCTTAGATTTATCTCAACTAATTTTTCCATCTACCTCCCCAGTTTCTGTAAGTGCACAGCCATGTCTGCACATCCACCTGTCTGAGCAACTGAGCTGCAGCTTTCTAGCTCTGCAACTCGGCCTCATTCTTGAGAATTGTGTAAAACAGCTGATGAAATATAGACTTAAAGGAACAGAACAAAACACACTAGAGTTACAAGGACATTAAATTTAAAAACATCAATTTTGGATGTGGGAAAAAGGTCAGCAAAAGATAACTTTTTGATTCTTTGGTAATCACATTAGTTTCATGGACTGTTCAGAAAGCTCTTTGGCCTTGTCTCTTCCAGCCTTGTGCTTTGTGGAATTGTGAAGTGGGGAGGTAGCCATGACAAACATGCCATATTCTGTGTTTTTCAAAGAAGTCTGCAGATAAAGTGAATCTTTTTGTACCTTTCCTCAATTCTCAGCTCTTTGTGTCACAGTTTATGATCTCCTCTGCTCTTTAAGGTGAAAATAAAATCTACTAGATTGACAACAGTTCAATATTGAAGTGTTTTCTGTTCTACACACTTTTATTATTGATAAGTTTGTACTAGAAGTTATGATAGGAAATTTACAATGTGTAATTTAAAATTGTTCTTATTTCTTGGACAAACTAATTCATAGGTGTATTTGTCTTCAGCTGAACTATTTCAAAATAATTTGAAATAATTAGAAATAAAGGCATTGCTCCGTCCTTGTCTACATGACAGTACTTACAATTTTTAATGCAAATCAACAAGACAAATTAATTTAAAGTGGTTTAGTTGAGCTACATTAAACATTTGAGTTTGTATTTCAGAATTAGTAGCTTAATTTCAGTTGGTTTTATCTTACTGTAAAATTAAAATGGTATGAAGAAAATTTCCAAACTGGTTTCAGTTAGTTAAGTTTGTTAAAAGAAAAATAAATCAGGTGTATGTTTTAGGGAATTTCTATGAAAAGGAGATTTTCTTCAAAATAGTGTACTTTGCTGTACTTGTTTTATATTAACTGGGTCATGGCATTCCTATCCACAGAAATAATTACCTTTTGTTTTGCTCTAAATCAGGGCTCTATAAGTATATTTTCACTATTGACAGCTATTCTGTGTTTCTTTGTATTGCTACAGTACCTCGTGAAGGTGAACTTAGAACGTTTAACATGGACAGGCCACACATTAAAAATCCCCAAGCTTTTTTTGTGCATGACCAACATAATTTCATCTAATTGTTCTAGATGGAATGTTTATGCTCTCACAGTGGTAAGTTTGAAAACTTCGGAAGTTGCAATCCTTAACCTCGATGGAAGCTGTGAGCTTGCCTTAGGCTGTGAGCAGTTTTGCTAACTACTTGGTGCAATTCCTGTATAGTTTTGGTTTAGTTTTATAACATCTGCAGGCTATCAAGAGTAAGATGTGAAAGGTGGTCAATAAGGTGAAAGTGATACCACTTCAGAGAATTTTTTTGTTTTGTGTTTTTGCTGTAGGTGTTGGAGAACCAGCAGCAGAAGTTCAGAATTACATAGGGCACTGTCATAGCACTGTGAACCCATCCCTAGACCTACAAGGATGAAACACCAAAACCAAAAAACAAAATAATATTTTTCCTAGCAATATTCCAGGTTGTTACTGTCCAGCCCAAACTGCTCATTGTAAGCTGGTCTTCGTTTGTTTTTTAACAGTTATTCGAACACAAAACATCCAGATGTTGCATGCATTTTGCTTCAGGGTTTATTAATAACTCTTTTAGCCTGTTTGATTCCCTCCCCAACCCGCAGCTGTATGCTCTGTTTTTCTCTGTGCTATGTCTTTGAGCTCATTGTGCTTCAGTTTAGCTGACCAGATTGTGTGTGGAATTGGGAAAAAGGACAATCTTAGCTGACTAGTGATACTGTTTTTATTAAGAAAAAACTTGTCCTTTTATAAATGAGTTTGTTAGGTAGATTTGTATTGACTGTAGTAACTGACACCCTTCACCCATTGGTGCAAGAAGGATAACAACTTCTTAAAAACATCTTAAGACAGATATCATGTAGCATGTTCACAAATAACAGGTGCAAGGAATTGTTTATAATTCTTTCCCTGCATTCTCCCACAACCTTCCCAGGACATCCTGTGAAAGCTGTGGGCTCCTCTGTGTGACCAGACTGTCAGCAGCTACAAGGCTTATGTATATCTCAATTTTAGAACACAAACATTTACTAAAATCATCTATCAAACACATGAAAAATTTAATCTCTTGAAGTCTCCACACAGTTATGGTATTTATTAAACCCTAACACTACAACTGGGTTTTGAAGCAATATGTTTTTGCAAGATTACTAATTGTAATTAAAATGTTAAATTCCATTGATTATTTAGGGGATTTTGTCACTTAAATGTTAGCAACTTTCCTTTACAGAGTATATCTGCCTGTATGCTGCATAAACAATATATAATACCTCATGTAAAGTGAACCAAACAGAACAAATTTTCAGTAGAGAATGCTATATAATTACAAAAATAATTACATTGCCATAATTGTGCAAATGTGTACAGGAGGACGATATAACTGAATTGCTTTGTGTTTCTGCACAGTCACTAAAAACTCCAATTAATTTAGTAATTTCCTACTTATTTATTGTTGGTCACCTCTTTATCTGTAGTAATAATAGCCTAATAATTTTGGAAAGCATCAGCAAATTTCAGTTATCATTTACAAGGGCTGGAAGTCTCAAGAGAGTTTAGTTTGTGAAAATTGGTTGTTGAATAGAGGAGATTCTTGTGTTCCCATTGAGAAAGGGGCTGCAGTGTGTGCTGTCTCTTCATTCAGCATCTGAGACGTGGGAGTGGATTTGATATGAGAGAGGGAAACTGGATATGTTACAGAGTTAAGAGTCTTTGCATGGAGGAATTGCTTCATTGTGTTGAGAGGATGAGGGGAAGTAATACAGCAATTCAGAAGAGAAGCATCTTAACTCCCTGCTGTACTACATGGCATCTCTCTTGTGTGTGAGAGAAGTTAAATTGAAAAACAAGATAAATATTTAGGACAAATGAAATAGCATATCACTGGTCAATATTAATTCCAATATGAAGAGACAGTGATATGAAATGAGGCTTTGAAATGTGCTTTGAAATGCAGCTCACTAAATCTGTTTATATAGAATTTTACATTGGTGTTTATTTTGGGTTACTAAAGAAATGGTATATTGGTGCATCTGTTTTCTTAGTGTGTATGGAAGAAGTTTGGAGGGATTTAAATTAATTTTCAAAGCCAAGAGACAAAAATTGTTTGTCATGAAGACTTATGTAGAATCAGCTGCTGCCTCAAGAGGTTAATTTCATACCAGTTTTGTTTTGTAAATGTTGTGAAGCATCTGAGAGAGTTCAAGGGCAGAAATGCAAAATTAAAAATTGGAAGCGACTACTGTATTAAGTAGGTTTTGTTTTTTTGGTTCAGTGTTTAATCACTAGGCTTTTAGTCTGGTTAAGTTCCAGCTCAATAAAACATCAAAAAGTCTTTAAAATACAAGTAATGGTCAGTATACAACTGTGTTTAGGAAAGGGCCACTCTACTAACAACTAACATGAGATATTCCATAAAGCTGAAAAAAAACCAAGTTGCTAATTCCTCCCTAATAGGTGTCACAACTATTTTATTAATGAAGATGGGTATTGCAACCTAAAGTATTCTCCATTTGACAAAGCTGACATAAATGAGCTCTTTGATTTGCTTTGGCTATTGTATACATCCCTTAGCTATTTTCTTCCAATAAAATTAACCATATCTAATATCAGCCACTGCATTTGTGCCTGAGCAAGCACAAGGGCTATGCTCACACAGAAGAGCTTTACTTTCTTCGTTGGAGTAAAAATTGTGTGTGGAATATGTACTGCAGATGAGAAATAAATGTATGAGCTACTGAAGCAGATTGGTGTTTTCCCTTTATGTTTGTTTTTCAGTGATAGTTAGTATCGTGACTGCTCCAGTTCACAAGGTTTGCACAGTCTCACTTCTCAAGCCTGTCCAGGTCCTTCTGTGTGACACCCCTTCCTTCCAGTGTGGCACTACATCACACAGCTCAGAGTCATTGGCAAACTTGCACTCAGGGCCACTGTCTCACAGACCAGGGAAGCTGCATGTTACCTGTAGGCATCTGTTCTCTGCAAATGGCTTGGTCTGAATTTGGGCATGGTCTGATTATGTCAACTCCCTTTCTTTCTTACCCCAGGAAGAGTTATTACAGGTGAAGAGGCACAACTGAAGCCAACCCTGGTAGAAATACGTTTGCTTCTGCGTTAGGAGGTGCCTTCTGCTGAATCCACAGACCTATCTCATTCTCTCTGTACTTCCACTGCTTGTACTGGGATTTCTCTTTTTGAGTACTTGGGTGTCGCTGCCACTGGTATCACATGGGGGGGAGAGACATGAGTGTCATTGTTTATCACATTAGAGCAGCAGAGAGCAAAGGAATGTGGTAGTAGTTATAAATTAAGAAACTGTCCACTTTATTTTTTCCCCCTAAAGATTGCTTTATACTGATAAGCAACTTACAATTGTACAGTATAGTACTTTTCATTAAGGTTTTTCTTCTTACAATGATTGTACTTTGTCGTGATTTGAGCACCTACTATAGGAAAACACATGTTAATACTAGTTTAGAAGTTGTAGTAAGTAATCCTTATCTCAAGCTCTTTCATTTTTCACTTGTTTTGTTAGCATCACTGTTTTTGCTGCGTTATGAATGAAACATACAGATTTCACTAGCAGACACACACATACACACACTAGTACACACACACATACTCCCCCTTGCTTGCAGCCCCCTTTTCCTTTACCTCCACCCACATGCTGCAACCACCTCTTTGGCTGTCAACATAAATAAATATATGGTAGCTTCGTGTTTTCTTGTGTTACTGTTTTAACCTTAGACAGCTGCATTGGGCAGCTGATTAATTTTTGTTCACTCTTCCTTGCCAATACTGCCATTTTCTGACATTGAATTAGCTTTAAATGCTTTATATTGTAAACGTGTATGCTTGCCCCTCCCAGATACTGAAGTATTAGGTTATTTTTTGTCAACTATTTCTCCTCCTTTAGTATGTTTTTTGAAATATTTTTGAAAGCATTTAGTTCTGGAAACTCACTATCATTGTATAAAACTGTAGCTCTGGAATAGAAACCAGAAATCTGGCCTCTTGTGGATAAATCTGTATGATGTACCTCAGTCACAGTATCTTACCTGAATGAGAACTGAAGGATGTTAACTGATTCTCTTTGTCATTCTTGCTCTTTAAGCAGTTTTCTAAAGGATAGTTTATGGACGGATAGATAGCAGAAATTCATGTAGTAACAAACAAGGAAAGTAGTTTATTCCAAAATGCAGAAATTTAAAACTGACTATGAGACAAAGATCCATAAATTTATGATTGCAGCTTTGCTTATTTAAAAGAATAGGAAATGTCCACTCTTCATCTAAATTATGAATTAGCTAATGCATAGTTATACTGGTTTAATTTCCTTAGGCAGCTGAAGAAATCAAGATCATGGTGCTGTGGTTATAACTTCATGATATTACTCAACATATAGGAAACTGAAACTACTTTTTTAAAGTACTTTCATACAAAATAAAGATTTCATAACCTAAACAGAATAAGACTATTTAAAGTACTCTACTTAATAGAATGTATTTTAAAAAGAAAAGCATAGATATCCAATATCATAACTTTTCTTTAAAATTTATTTTTAATCCACCTTTTTACTTCTAGGAAAATATCAGGTCACTTATATATAATATATTGTTTTAAATCAAAAGATATAGTAAGTTAAAGAATACCCCAGAGAATGAGAAATTTAACATTTGAATATACATTGAAAGCTGCCCAATTCTGAAACTTATCTGTGCTTTGCTGCTGAACCTTTTTGTATTATTGCATAAATGGATTTTTCCTATTGTTTTGTTTTTTACTCTTCTCATGCATGCACATGGCAGAGCTGGGGAAAACCTGGTATTTTTGTTAGAGACAAGACAGTTCCTCAACCAAGAGGAATGTTTCATAAATGCAGAGCTTGTATCTTTATGTGATAGTGGTCAGAGTCCTCTCATCATTTAATTGATAGTTAAGTGCTGCAGTATCTGAAACTGTCTTGTAGTTTCTCTTTGCTGCATGTTAGTGTCTGTACTTATATTGTTCCCAACTTAACTTCATCCTCTCTTCCTCCCTTAATTTTGCCTTTGCTGTAAAGTGCAATAGAGATAATTAAATAAAAATATAAAAGAATAATTTACAAAAATAACACTTCTAATTTCTACTTATTAACCATTGCCTAAACTTTTTAAATATTACTTTCCTTTCTATGTTTGCTTGGCTTTTCCATATTAGTGTATATGATGATGATAACTTTTTCATCCATTATTCTTTAGATATGCTGCCATTTCACTGTTTTCCTTTCACTCTGGGGTTCTTTGTGTTCTTTCTTTTGTACACTGCAGTTCCTTCCTCCCTTAAATGTCTTCTGTGGTATCCGTTCATTCTTATAAAGGCATAAATTTCTTTCTTATAGGCATAAATACCTATATACTGAATATCCCAGACCTCATACATTTATATAGACTGGATTTCTTGTACTGTGTCTGAACTGCTTACACTACAGTCTAATGCATTGGTAAAAGCCTTTCAGTGCAAATATTTAATTTCCTTAATTCAGCTAATATAACTAACAATTTCATTTTCTTCAGTTAAGGGGTAAAAATGTTACACTGTTGTTAACAATTATTAAACAAGCCTAGCAATGGAAAATTTTTAGATATTGAAAATTATTCTTCTTGACTAATAGTGGGCTGCTGCAGTACTGCTTTTAACTCTTCTTACATTTGGGGAATGGAGGTAGGGGAGAAAACCCCAACAAAACTTCTCTGACAGTCAAGCTGTTGTTACTGATATTTGGTATCGAACAACCTATACCGTCTTGAGCTGTCAATCTTTATTCCCCTAGCTGCTTGGGACTTTAAAATCTTCAAATGTGTGGGTTTATTGATGTTCTCTGTAGTATCAAATTTGAGTTGTAATTTCACTGGATCTCAGCCTCTGCTTCTGGAATTGAATCCCACCTTGTTTGCCAGTTTTATAACAGATGTAATTTTGCCCTCAACATAACAGTTGTAGTATTTGGACACAGATATTACTATGTGGTTTCTTCATATTGTGTTTGTTTTATAAACGAATCCCGTCACTTAATCCCATCAGTCTCTCTTTCTCTCTTGTTTACTCTCATCTGCTTATTCGTTTTATCATGCTTACAAAAATTTGAAAATGTCAGAGATAGACTTCTTGAATTGCCATGCTTAGCCCCCAGCTGGTGCAGACAACTGCATCCTGTCTCTTCTGTAACATCTGTACAATCCATCTTTGGAGTAGTGGTGTTGCTTATCTCTACTAATGTAAGNAATTGGCAGCTCTGTTCTGGTTTTCTTCTTGCTTGCATTTATATGCCCATTTATTATTGTCTTAGCATTGCTTTGTGGCTTTCTTCCTTTGTAACCTTCTTTGACCTCCTTAGAGTGAGCAACCACATCCCCTCTTGACCTTTGTTTTGTTAGTTAAACAAACAAACCCCTTTTACTCTTCTCTTACATTGAAAGTTTACTTTTCCCCTGCTTACTGCACTTGCTCCCCTCTGAGGTCTGGGCCTTACCAGGTTCAAGTTTCTTATTTGTCTGTGGAGAAGTTCTCTAATTTTAAGTGTCTGGTTTTGNTGGGAAGATGTGTCAGCTAACAAGTACTATAGTATAAATGGTCCAAGCAGCATGACATCAAAGAATTTTAATAATTATACAGTCTTTAAGCAATCTTTCAAGGTAGTATACAGTTAATGAAAGGCCATTATGAAGTAACTGAATTGAGCATTTTCTTCAATTTTTAAATTTTTTTTTAAAGAATTGCTTATTTGTGGAACTAGGCAACCACTGAAATTCTGCATATTATTGTATTCATTCAGGGTAAAAAAACCCTTGGGTTTTGAGTAGTACTTGAAACTGCTCTGAGGGAAGTTTCCTCCTGGATTAAAAAAAAAAATCCTTAACACAGCAATCCACATAGATCATCTGTCTATAGCATTTTCCTACTGACTGGATTTCTGTACCTGCACTGTACTGTATTTTTAATTTAAAAGAAATAATTTAGGTCAGAATGA
>VXBU01017481.1:106752-144617 GCA_013400315.1 Bombycilla garrulus | reverse complement strand
GTTCAATTGATTTTATTGTACAGCTGCTTCAAAAAAGTAGCCAGCTCTCGTGATTTCATCACGAGTCTCATGTTACTCTGTTTTTCTTAAAGCCTTGGCTCCTTGCACCATGCAGTTAAATGAAGATCTCAGTTTTCATTTTATAATTATGTTTTTAGCCTTCAGGCTTGCAGAAAACATGGACTCTGCTGGCTGCACACCAGAAGAAAAACATACTAATTTTCAAAGGCTCATATTTCTCTAAGCCTGTCTCATAATTTTACAAGCTTGACATCTGAGTTTTGAATGCTTAATTTTGGCAATGCTTTCCTAGCAATGCAGATGAAAAAGTCAATGACAATGCAGCAGGAGGAACTGGGTGGTGTTGCTTATCTTTTATTAAGTGTCTTGCTTGTGCTTTACTTGGCTTGAGTAGCAAGCATACAAATCATGGCAGCTTTCATCTGAATTTGACAAGAAGTACCATAACATAAAGGCAGAAGATGTGGCTCATTAGACAGCTTTAATAAGATTTTATTCTGTTACCATTACTGATTTAATAAATGTGAAACTGGATGCAAAATTTCAGTAGTGAAAGATAACAGATTACACAGAACCACAGGATGTACATATTTTATTTTCATATTCCCTTTCAATTACTGGCTCAAGCAGGTGGGTAGAGAAGAGAACACATGGAAAATAGTTTTGATTAAGTTTCAGTTATCAAGTAGGCTTCTGCTTCCTGTTAACAAAACTCTGCTGTTGTTCCATATGGAGAACACTATACTTTCCTCAACAATTTTTCCTCTACAAGGGAACTTCTAAAGTTTATATGTGGACTATTTGCAGCCTCATGTACCAGCCTGCCAGTCTTTAAACTAGTATATATGGCAGTACTGCCATTTTTAGCATTCATGGTATTCCAAAAGTTCAGCTGAGAAGACTGGTAGCAGTGTCAGAGCATGATTAATGTGCTGTATAGGGTCACACTTACATCAAATGAATTTGCTAATTTTATGAATCAGCTGTGTTTTAGTTAGATGATTTTTATTCAAAATGTTAAGTTAGAAGCTTTCAGTAAGTTGTCACTCATCATTAAACAAAGTTTCTCGCACAGGAATGAAGCTGTGCACTATGTGCAACACAGCAACAATGCTGCATTATACTGCATTTATGAATAGCTGTGGGTTTATGCTGTACATAGCTTAAAATAAAAGTCTCTCAGAAAGCAAAACAGTTTCTCAACTAGCCAAAACATATTATAAATCTTTTCCCCCTTTAAAGTTACTAGATTCTTGCTCCTGAAATACAGTTTTTTCCCCTAGCCTTTGTGTAACTCTTCAGAAGATATTTGGCATGTGCTGGTACAACAATCAAGTTTTAGAACTAGCTCCAAATTTTATTTCACCATTGACATTCAAAAGCAACTTCAATATTAATTTAATACAGTCCAGCTTCTAGCAGAGTGTCATCTTTAATAGAAACTGTGCATATTTGGTAATTTTTTCATTTGTACTATAGAATTAATTAGTATAAGTTAGTGAAAAAAACTGAAGAAAGTTTTCAGTCCTCCAGCTGAACCCTCTTATCTACTCAATGCTAAACAGCTTGAACTTCTGAAAGAATAAAGTAAAATCAATAGATTTTTTTTTTAAATTTTATTTTCATGCAACCAACAAATATAAAAGGGTTCAGTTCTTAATGACAGTTTATTTCCAGACCTAGAAGAGTCACATGGGACTTTATATCTCATGATTGTATGGCAGGATTTCAGGACTGAGATTGTTTTCACAGCTGAAAAGGAACTGCCCGACACAATGCTTTTGGAAATTTGCCCAGACTGTTAGTCTGTGTGGTGTGCCTGTTTGCATGTGTAAGTTTCTAGTTTTCCCTTCGTATCCTGTAATGATACACGAGTAGCAAATTTAGTAAAACAAAAATAAGTAAAAACACTAGTATGAAGGTGGAATTTTCTGGAGTACTGCGAGGAAATATATTTATGCAGTCACTAAAATCTAAATGTTATTTTCTCATTTTGAAATTCTTGCGAAATACCCATAGTGGCTCTAGCAAATATACATTACAACTCCCTTCCTTGTATGTACTGACCAAATTCTGCTCTTTTCCTCCATTTCTTGATGCCCCAAAGGAACAGGTCACCCGCTATCTCCAGGAAGGGATTTTGCTCTATACTCAAGTGCTCTTGTGTGAGGTGTAGAACCCCATGGGGAATTAATCTACCTAAAAGGCAGAATTTATCTTGTATACTGTGATAAAGACAGTGGGAGAGCCATAGGATGGCTTCATTCCCAGCACAAGTAAATGTAGCAAGTATGAACAACCCAGTGAAAATTCTGGGTTTGAAGTGCCAAGAAGGAAAAATTGCTGAAAATTGCACTTTATTGGTCATTGGGAAACTGCCATGTGTTTAATTCCTAATTCAGAAATTCACAACCCTGACATCAGAAAAATAAACTAACTTGGAGAAGATAACTTTAATTTCTTAAACAAAGAGAGGCATTGAGCATATGTCACAAGCACATTCTAAACAATATGAGCAATAAAACACTTTTACAATTTTTACCACTTAAACACAAAAAACCCACACCTTTTTCCCTTAAGATTTATTACTAACAAATTATTTTTGTTTCAGATTCCATAGTGACATATCATCACCAAAATATTTTAGGCACGTGTTTAGCCTTTAGGATTCATTCTGAGACTTAAAATGAAACATACATTTAAATGCTGTTTAGAAACTTTGCTGAAATAGGCACAATTAGTATGTATGGTTAATAAAGACCTATATGAGGTAGCTGGCTCATATGGCACACCACTTCCTTACCTGCTCAGAACAAAAAACACTGCTGTGTTTTTTGTGTGCTCTTTTGGATGGATTAATATAGAGAAGTGACTTACTAGTGTATGTTGGTTGGTTAAACAGTAAGGTTTCAAAAAAATGAGAGATCTAACCTGAAAAATGTTCTCTTAATATAATCTGTCATAAATAAGATGCACTTTTATGTTGAATCATCTGCATTTTTTTACTGCTGGGACACATTCATTCATGCTCAAGTGAAATGTTTTTCTCAGATGCTGCAAGAATTGCCTCGTTTTCAAACAACACTTTGCTCTCTGTGGCATCAGGTGCTTCAGTTATGTTTAGCAGATGAACTAAAGCTAGGGAACTATGGAAACTTTGGTATGAGATAAGGGAGCACCACACCAAACAGAAGCACAGCTAATACCACTTCTTCCTCTCCACAGGGAAATCTCCCCATCTCTAAGGAAGTGAATCGCAAGAAAAGTGAGGCAGAAGGGGTGGGCCTGGCTCCAGCAAGTGACTATGGACAACATTTCACCAAAATCTATTACCTCTACTCTTTTTAAACATATTTTCTCCATTTGTACTTCATATGGTGTATGGGTTTGATGAGGTCATGGTGTCATATATTGGAAATTGTTTCTGTGTAAATCATCAAATGTAAGAAGAAACTATGGGACTCTGAGCCTTGCTTTAGAGAATAACAGTGGACAAACGTGTACCATAAAAACTAGTTTTTAACATTCTAACTCAAGTGAAAGCTCTCAGAATTTCACACTGTGAATCCATGTTTACAAACATTACAGGTGGGCCCTCAGGCCTGGTTCTACCACAGCAATGTCTTTCACTACTCAAACTCCACAGCTCACACACAACCGGTAAACCGCTCTCTCCATTTCTGCCAACCCAAACTGCTTCTTGCAGAGGCTGAGAGTCCCCCTTTTTTTTCATTTAGATGTAACAAGCCTAGTAGTTTATTTTCATTGATTGTCTGTATATCTCTATATTTTATCCATGTACTCTTTTGATGTATAGAAGTAGTATGAAACTCATGGTTTCCTTGTGGTAAGTGATCGTGATGCTGCCACGGGATTTGAGACACTGATGAATGGTGCTATTTTGGACTTTAAATATGCTCCTTGGCAAGGTAGCTCTGATGGAGTTATTTTTTATTTCCATGTTCTGAGAGGGTGTTGGTACTTTGTTTTTCTGAATGTTGTTCTTTAGACTGGACTGACTTGTTTACTTGTGTCTTCAGTGTGGCTTTCTTATTCAGTGCTGTAGGTGAGTAACTACTTATAGTGTACAAGTGAGGAACTGATTCCCTATCAGTGTCCACTCACAAACACGCAGTTATAGTGGGAGCAATCACAAAACTGTAATTTTCGTAAACTCTCCTTTCTGACTCCTATCCACCTTATGGAGAAAGATGAGCAATAATTTTTCCACCAACTTCTCAAAATCTCTTGATTTTTGTCTTTTTTTCTTACAAGCCTTTTTTAAAGAAGGGACAAGTTTTAATGTCCTCTTCAAATCCATTAACTAGGGGATAAAGTAAGAAAAATACAGCAAATTTCTGGGAAGAGAAGTCCTAAAGGGGAAAGAGTACATTTCCACAGTATTGTCAACATGTGGACTTTACATTTTTGTTCTTGCTCCCAAACTACTATAAATACAAAAAAACACAAACCACAAAACTAAGCAGTATCATCTACTCATGGAGTGTTGTTGTGTTAGACACAGTCTGAAAGCCCACCTTAATTTTTTATATAATTCTTTTAGCTATTCCTTTTACAGGGCAGGCCTTGTTCTGAACTGTCTTAGCTTCTGACTGTTAAAAACCAATGCATGCACTGCACTTCTAGACTTCTTTCCTTTTCCTACCTTCTGTATCCTTTTCCTTGTACACTTTATTTTCCAGTAGAATAGATATGTCTGCTGTGCTGTATATAGAGCAAGAAGTAATATTCAGCAGTTGTGGCATTTATGTATAGTTGCAGTTGTGTACTGCTGAAAATGCAGGCTTTTGTAACAATGTGATCTTTAATAATGCAAGTACCCAATGTATTTTAGGTATTTTAGTAGGATTTGTTCAATAAATATGCAAGCTCTAAGGGTAGCTGGGATGTGTCTGGTTCCTTATTACAGCAAGGTCAGGGTTCCTGTTACCTATTGTTTTCACCTGTTCTTTTCCTGAAGTCTGAGGTTTGTTTCAGGAATATCTGATGAAGTAAAAGGTGAATCCTTGTGCTGCTTGTTAAATAATAGCTATCAAGATAACCTAAATGCCAGACCTGGGTCTGGGAAATGATAGCTTGCTGGACAACGGCAGTCACATACTTGGCTTCCCACACTGCTGAGTGGCTGGGTCAGATGTGCCACTCAATGCCATTTTCAGTAGCCTCAGGAGGACACTCTGGGGCTGTGCATGGCAAATACAATATGTTTCATTTTCTACCTCTGGTAAACTGAATTAAGAGGTAATTTTTTTCTCGTGTGGGTAATTTGGTTTAAAATAGTATTGATACAGTCCTCCCTTAAAAAAAACGCTTATTGGTGGAAAAGTGACACACACATTGCTAAGTTTCAGAACATATATTGGTTCCATTGTGATATGGATAAAGTAGAGACAAAGATTATTTAATATATGCTGTGATTAATAGAAGCTTCCAGAATAAGCAAAGGTGGCATATACGTCTGCTTCTGCAATAGTGGCTGTGGCACACACATAGTATCAGCTTTATGAGTTTAAAAAAAAAATAAAAAAAGGAAAAAAAGTTATAGTTATTATGCTTTTTTTAAAAAAAAGCATATGGCATTTTAAAGAATGGCCCTATGATTTAATACATGTATTTTCACCTTTGGGATGAAGTAAAACATTATATTAATAGAATTATTGGGGAAAAGAGCACAGTATATATGTCTCACAGTCAGTGGTTGCAGAATACCATGACTACTTTTTTACCTACCTCATTAAATAATCATTTGTGAAATGGACTAATAAGAGTATTTTGGGAGCATTATGATCAAATAAATTAATTCAGGAAACACTGGTTCCAACTTCAAACCTTTTTATAACATATCATGGAATATCTGGCAAATCAATATTTGTCCCTCAGCAAATCAAGCAAAAAATAAGACCCTGAAGAAAAATTCTGAAAAATAGAAAGAGTAATTAATACTTGCTTTTATAAAGCATTTTAAGATATGCAGATACAATCACTAATTAGGAACTAACTACTAGAAATGCTGCATCATTAATTACCAAATGCAAAAAACATTAATCCTTACACCTTAGAGTTTGTGCCACCAACAGCAGGATGTATGTTAAAAAATCTGATTCATATTAACGATTTCATTCATTGGAAGGTAGCTAAATTCTATCTGCAAGCATATAAAACATACAGAAAAGAATCATAAAAAATTAAAATCACTAATACTTTAGTGCTAGGCTCCAATTAAATTTCCACTATTAAAGCTGCACTACCATATTACAAAAGATAAAAATAAAATTAATATTCTACATAAGAAGTTCAAACAGAAAAAGGAAATTTAAGTAGAATTGAATGAACCCAGATCTGTCTCATCATCATGTTCCTGTGAGTGAAAAAAAGAACATGAGTAAAACCAGCAAGCCAAGCGAGGTAATGGTTTAGCACCACTCAGCAATGGCAAGGATACAGCTGGAATAAGATTCCTCCTTGGGCTCCCCAGCTCAGAGAACGAGTACACACAGGGGCAAGAGCCCAGGCAAAAATGGTGTGAGCGATGGCAGAGACTGTGGTCATGGGGACTGACTGAAACTAACAATCTGGTTTAGTCCAAAGTGAAACTAAAGAACTGCTTTTCATAGAGGTAGAGCAAGACCTCAGAGTTGTAAAAGAGGTTGTGGTAATACCTCACTATTTGGAAAAGACCATCAAAAGTGGAAGGCTAGGAATGTGCTCAAGGGAGAGGCTATCAATGCTCATCTGAGCTCTTTCAGATCATGTTGGCCCTGTTACCATTTGTATCACCTATCACCTAGATGATCCTATCATGAAGTAAAGATAGTCCATAATCAGAAATTTCAGTCTTTCTGTAGCTTCCTAAAAAATTCCCTGGCAAACACAGTGTGGCCCCACACACTTCCAGAACTATTCACACCAGACATTAATTTCCACTCACTTAATACAGGCTGAGTGCAAGAGGCCCATGTGACCCTTCACATCCCTGTCTACTGAGGTTCATTTTGAGTTCTGGTGAAGTAAGAGGCAGAAATGCAGGAGCTTTGGGCTTTGCTTCTGCAGCCATGAAAATATGGGTAACTTACATTCTAGTGCTGAGAATAGAAAGACCAGGAGGAAAAAGAGGAGGAAAAAATTAAACATAAAGAGAAATATAGCAAGCAATTAAAGAGAAATAAGAAATTCAGAACTTGAGCCTGTCTGGAGCCTGTCTGAACCAGAGCTCCAGAGGTGCAAGGTTTGCAGAGAGAAAACGCAGGTATCACATTCTAGTCTGGAGCAACTATTTTCCTTCACAGATACAGACCTGTGAAATGCCCTGTTGAAAACATGCAGGAAGAAGCCCTGGCTTTATGAGACAGTTAATGGGGCTTTTTGTTCCACCAAATTTTGTGAGTGAGGAGCTGCAGGAGAGAGGGCAGGCTGGAATCCCCCCCAGAAAAAGACAGCAGGACAAGAGACTCTTGGCCAGGTGTGTCAGGACAGGATGCAGGCTTATCCCAGATTAGATCTTGAGACTCTGGCACTTTTTCTGCCCATGGACATGCCTGGCAAAGTTTAGACAGTGGCCACCACACTTATAGCCTGAGTTGTAGTCCTGGACTAAGTAGAGGACTATGGTATAACAGAGTAGACACGCAGTTTTGCATCATTCTGAAGAAAGAGCCCAGTATTTGGATACTCAACATTATGCTCCTGCTTATGCTTCAGGAAAAAAAAAAAAAAAAGAGAAAGGAAAAAAAATAAGAAAACACATCCTGATTTTTATCTCAACTGCTGTATAAACATAACCTAGAATCTTCAAGTATCCTACTAGCACACTGACAATCCTGCCAGCCTACCCCTAACGATCTGAACTATTTTGTAGGTGCATCCAGAGCTACCATCTGTCTTTCAGGGTATGGCCAGAGCACAAAGTGCTGTGTAGGCTTGTGTAAATTATCTCAGGAAGCAGAGTAACTGCAAAATCAGCACTGCCTGGAGAAAAAAAAATGTCAGAAAAGGATGCTCATGCTTTTTGTGTATTCATTTCTATCTTGCCATTCCTGAAGCTGCCTGAGTGCCTTAGCTTGATTCCACCAGCCAATTTGTAACATTTCAGAGCAGCTTAACTCTATTCCTGCTCTGAGGGCTCTGATTTGATGTTTTAAGTTGTGGGTTTAAAGCTTTCACCCTGTTTGTCACTTAGTGCGTGCTGCTTTTCAGAGCTCTCAAATTCTTATGACTCATCTAACATTTTCCAGCTGCTGATTCCAGAGGAAGAGATGTGACCCAACAGCTGATCTTTCATACAAAAGAAAGAGTATCCTGTTTTCACAGCGCTGTTTCAAATTCATATTGCACGCGTTCAAAGTTAAACCCATGAATCTGTCCAGACAGATAATTGTTTTATTAGGAAATTTATTTTGTGTAACTTAAAACAGATCACAAAGATTACAAAAAGTCACAGCACCTGGCACTTCTATTTTCCAGGACATACCTGAAGATGAAAGGACTGAGCAGGTTTCTTTTGCATTTTTTCCTGTATTCTCAGGTAGTTTTTTGCAGTCTCAAGTCTCTAGGTGATCTCAACAGACTCCCACAGACAAATATAAGAGTGTAGAAACATCTTTCAGCAGTGCATCTTCCCCAAAGCTGCCTTTCTCTGCTGCAAATTTTACAGTGTTCCTAATAAAACTCTCTATACCCATCCATTCAGGACTTATCACAGACCATCCAGCTTTCTGCAGCAAAAGTACTGGATAGCAAGTACTAAAGGTTGCTATGTTTTCCACTAGGCTGCCATAGGTTTTACAGCTCTGTCTAGATTTGCTTTCCCACCAGTTATGCAATCATTGTCCTCACTGACTGTAGTGGCAGCTGCTGGAGTTAAGTGTGTCAGCAGGCTGCCAGGGCAGCCCTGCTCTGGAGCCTTCTCTCCCCTGTGAGTCATTTTGGCTTGGTCACTTTTTCCCCACTACTGCCACTTGCTCGGAGGTGAGTTTCTGCCCATGAGTCATCAGCGTGGCTGTAGAGCCCTGTCTGCTGAAGTCTCCTAGGAGGCTCAGGAGCCGTAATATTTCCGGCACAGACTCTGCTCAGCCGATCAAAACCACCTGCAGCCTCTAAAGAATTTGCAGTCCGTTTGCTTTCTTTTCAAGTCTGACAAATTCTCGGTGTTTCCTTGGTAGCCCACCCAAGCTGGCAGTGCTGTTCACAGGAAGGTCGCATGAGGACAAGACTGCATGTGGCAAAAACACCCTTCCGAAAAAAGAAAAGGAGGGAGGGTACAAAAAAGGATGTCTGAACATTGTGTTTGTAAATAAACAGCAGTAAGTTATCAGTAACTTAACTGTAGCAGCAGGAAACACTTCTGTCAGATTCTGGAAAGCCAGCCATGGCAGGAAATTGTTACATAAGGTACAAAACTGCTACTATTTAAAAGTGTACTTTGATCAACAAAGGGGGAAAAGATGCATTTCATGCTTTTCACTCTGAAATACATCAATATGAGCAATTTGAGGTAGCTCTTTTCAGTAGGGAACCTCAAGATAGCAGGCTTGTTATTTGCTGTAACTGTTAAAGCTCATAGCACTGACAGATCCCACATGGGAGCAGAGGAAAGAAACTGGGCATTGTTCCCCAAGTTCCATCTGCTGCTTGTCATATTACTGTAGGATCTGAACCTCTGAAGCCAGAAGAGAGGAGCTGGACACCAGCAAAAGGGTGAAAAGCTGGGCACCCCCCCTCCCACTTTACCAGAGCCCCAGTACCCTCTGGAGGTCTCTGCTCTTTCCCAAAGGGTCACAAAGAAGCAAATTTCAGACAGAAAAGCTCTAGTCTAGCTGCTGTGAGTCAAGAAGCCTGTCTACAGCCCCCAGGTGTATATGATAATCCATGATAACACAGCACACATGTCCAGAGGTTGGGATGAAGCTTGCCGAGAGGAGTGGGATGGAGTACCCAGTCCCAGAAAGCAAGATGGTCAAAGACCTGGAAGGTAAGGAATGACTCCCTGTAGCAGAAAAGAGGTATTTTGATCAAAGTCTTGTCTATAGCTAACGGTATATATCCTAATTTCCAATAAATTCAGTAGAAGGAGAATCCAAGGACAGTATGTGCGTAAATCACATGCCAAAACCAGGGATTTTGAAACAGTAAACCATCCATCTGATCTCACACAGTGGTAAATGCTGAAATCCTATTCCACTGGAATTACCAGGCTGAATAAACAAGATCAAAACCAGGTTCATGGAGATGACCCAAAACTTTTGAAGCACTTGTGAGGCAGACATTCCAGCTGGGTAAGGGAAACTGCAGAGCTCAGCTCTTACAGTCCAGACAGTGTCACAGACATTGTCTTACGGACAGGCAGAGTTTGAGCAAAAGGGCATAATTCTGCTTGGGGTAGGCAAATCTCCCTTAGGTGAGCTTTGCCCATGCACACCACCCCTGCCTTTTTAGCCTCCTTGGGTTGCTGAAAGGCAAACCTCAGGTCTTCTCTCCTTTCAGGGGTGCTTGGTTGCTACTGATCAGAAACTGAAGCTCTCCATGCATTTTAAGTAAGTCCACCACTCTAATTGTTGATAGGTTTTCTTACTATCAAGGTGATTGTGCTGTGATGTTCCCCCCTGATAGACTTAGCTGCTCTGATATGGAGGAATGACGTATGCCAGAGCTCATTTTCTGCTGGGAAGCTTTAGGACCTGCCTAAACAACATGTAATCAGCTATAAGGCTTTTTTCTGACAGTGACTAATTTTGTACTGATTTAGGGATTACAGGCCACAGAAAAGAGTCAGAATATAGGTTCCCTGAAAACACAGATTTCTCCAGGTGCTCTAATGGGCTTTCCATTGCTCTAATGTGCTTGAAAGGTAAAAGACACCTGGTACTGGCATCAAGAACAAGTCTTGTCCTGCTGGGCCCTAAGGAAGGCACCAGGTGCACACAACTCTCTTCTCTTGCATTAATTCCTGTGCTGCAAAGCCAATACCCTTTTATTTTATACTCCCACCTATTGTATGTGTAAACACTCATATCAGAAATATGAACAGCAATTCAAATTACAGATTTGTTACATCTTGTTTGTGGATAGTGCAGTAATGTTCTGTCCAGTGGCAGGTAAGGCAAGGTTCGTTCCTACTTCTGAAAACGATAAGACTTTGTGTTTGTTTCAGACTGGTACAGGTGGACCCACTTCAGAAAGCTGGGCTTCCTTGTGCTTCCCGGAATCACACATGAAGTACTGAATTTGTTCCCACACAGCCCATCAGCAAACCATCCCCATAAGCATAAACTCTCTTTTGAGAGGATAGAGTGCTGTTAAGGAAATGGATTTTAAAGGCTGAGAGAATAATTACCCCTGTGCTTGATTTTGTTCCCCTTGGAGAAGAACATAATGTTTTCTGGTTAACCTTAAAGTCTTGAACCCTAGAAAACATTATGTAATGTGTTATATTAGGAATATCTTGCAAAACCAAGAGAAATAGTTCTCCAGAGGCTTCACAGCAAATACAAACTATAAGAGACCAACAGAGATGATAATTTCAGAACATCTCATTTCAATACTGTTAACCTAACCTAAGAGTTTTTGACTCTATAATGAACAAAACTACATATACTTGGCATGTTAGTATATCTGAGAACATAATAAATATTTAAATTAAGTCATATTGCTACATTTTATGAAGATAATTTTTAGCACCAATCTTTTTAAAGCAAACTGCCAGAGCTAAGCTGGTGAACACCACACTCTCCTGCATTTCAGGAAACCCCCTCTGGAGCAATGGAGAAGCCTACAGGACTGAGTTTTGATGGATTATAAATAACCAGATTTGGCCTGGTTCTCTTGAGGATTATGCAAGTTCAGTGTGGAAGAGGAAAGCGGATTAGGGGCCTCATGTTGCCTATTTCTGAGCCGGGAGGTTGCTTTTGCAGAACAGCAAAGGAGTAGGACAGGAATACTTTCTGTCTCCCTGGGAGTGGGCAGAAAAGTGAATGGCACATCTCCTCACTTCCTTTGCACCATAAAGCACGTCCTGTGCCACGGAACAGATCTTTTTGGTTAGTTTGGCATCTTAGAGGGCACAAACTAGCATGCTGTGCTCTCAGTATGTCAGTGTGTCAAAGTAACTCAAGGCCAGAATAGGTGTCTCTTCTTTCAGCCTCAGAGAGTGGTGGCTTAAAGTGGATCTGGGCAGGAATCAGCATCTTACAGTATTTTGAAGGTGTGTATTCATGGTTAATTGGGACTGCACTATTCACCTTTGATCTGGCAGGTCTCAACTAGTATTTCCTCAAAGTACACCACTTCCATGCCAAGCCTGTGCCATTGACTGATTTTCTGTTTCATTCCTGTTTCCAGAATAATATGTGGGTGCTACTGAAAAGAAGGCAAATAGAAAGAAAGCAGTGGGTCAGAAAAACTACTTTATCTAATGCTCATGACTCACTTATCTTCTAGTAGTTGCTAAAAATATTTTTTCCCACCAGGAAATGAAAGTACATATATCAGTGTCCTTGAACCCCGGCATTTGCAGGAGTATGAACCTCACATAGTCAATCTGAACAGTCATGGATGTCCTGTGCTATGCTATTTTCTTGATTTACTGCTGATTCCCTGGCACTCATGAGAAAAAGTAGAGAAAAAAAATCTAACAGTGAATGAGCTGTGTATCCCAACCTGATACCAACCCACACAGTGCTCTCTGAGCACTCACAAAATTATTGACTCTAATAAAAGCAAGCAGTTGTAAAACTAGAGCTGAAATCCCCGAGGGAGAAAGGTTTATGGCTGCACCAGAAAAGCCTGTTCTCCAAGGCCAGCATGCCTATGCTGCTGGATGCAGGAGAGCCTGGAGGATGCATGGCAGCTGCTCCCCTTCGAACAGCTGCAGTCCTTAAAAGAGGCGCTATCTCTAAGTCCTTCTAAGCCACAGATCCTGATACATCAGCTGCTTTTGAAAAAGTAACTTTAAGTTATCCCTGGCTTCTTTTTACAGGTGTAAGAAGAAATAATACTGATTATTAGGTTTTGTAATGTGAGAGGATGAAGAAATCCCTGAGATCAAGGGATTAAAATGTGCATTAGAAATAGCCCAAAGAACAGAGTGTAACAGTAAAAAAACATGGGAAACTAGTAATGATCACTGGTTTCTTATGACAACTAATGCAAGTCACTCTGTGTCAGATGGAAGAAAACCCTAAACAACCAATAATATAAAACTAACAACAACAGCAGGAAGAGAAAAACAAAATAAACCAACTATGGGTTCCATGTTGGAGTGTACTTTTGGCACTCAAAATGTGTAACCTACCCCCACTTCCTTTCCCATTTTCATCACAACTCCTCTATAAAACACAACTTTCTTTATTCCCAGCAGTGCTGCAAGGATAACTCGGTCACTTTAAAGTACTAAATAAATGGAAGTATGAAAGATACATGCAGGGGTTGTGATTATTCCTTCTAAACACTCTTACTCCACTGGCTCAGTGGAGACTGATTGCTGCACTCCACAATACAGCTAACAGTACCTAACACACACGCTTTCCCTCAACTATATTCCTGTAGTCTAGCAGCAACATTATTTGGGCTCAGCAATAGTTGCTGCTTCTCCCTGTATGTTCAGCCCTGATTTACTTGTGAGGAACATTTACATGTTTGCTGTATCCATTTGGGGTTTTGTTGTTCACTTGAATCTACTCTTGATGTAAGTTCTTGAGTTTAAGTTACCCATGTCTTTCCAAAAATCCTATAATATTTTTTATTAACAACAGTCACTGTTGATATTTACAACTCAAATTACAGACTAATGCAAACAACTTTTTCTAAGCCTTTGTAATTCACCTTGGGTCAGTTGCTTGCTAAGGCCATAAGGCTCATTGCTGATCAAAAGGTATGGGATTTGGCCATTATTTTATCCTATGTCTAGGAATATACCTCTTAAAATAATATGGATAGTCTCATCCTCCTCTAGAGCTAGCAACGCCTTGCAAAAGAAATTTCCAAATCCCTCTCTACACTGTGGGGTATTGTGCATAGGCCTGTACTTTCATCTGTGCAAGATAAGAGAAGTTGGTCTTAGCCAATTAAATTAATTGATCAAAAAGGTTTTAAGAAAATATACCAAAAGTCTGAAGCAAAACTGATGATATACAAACCATTTTTTAGCAGTCAGCAAGGATTTGATGAGAACAAAATTGCATCCAACCAATTCCATTTCTTTTATGGAACGTTATTATGAGGTTAAAGGCTTGAGAATAAACAACTGAAGCCAAAAATTTTGTCTTTCATTATGTTTTTGATATTGGCTGATGTGATCTTTTTATAAATTAAGTAAACCAAGACTGGGTGAAATACGTTTTTGTGGCAGCAAAACCAGAGAACTATGCTAGAAAAGTGCCCAGTCATTTACTACAAAAAAACCCAGTTGTGAATTAGGCCCTTATCTCTGTCCAAATCAATATTTTCAGCAACTAGGATATTGAACTAGGAAGAAACCCAACTGAAATTCAGGGACTGAGGTAAAAGTACAGTCACTGCCAGTGGTGAAAACCAGGAACACTTGACATTTTCATGACAAACTGATATTTTTTTCTTTTTAAGAAAGCTTTGTTCAAGAAGAGGGCAATGTCACCCAGTCCTTAGATAGCCAAATTTCTGGGTAGTACTTCTGTGGAAAACTATCTGGGGGTCACAATGAATCTGTAGCTAGGAGCAGTTAATCTGCTGCTGTTGCTAGAAAACCTAACACTCTACCAGATTATACATACAGAAGCATTAACCTACAGGGCTCATGCAGAACTCATTCCACTCTTGTCAGAATTTGCTGAACCTCAGATGAACAGCTGTATCGGGTTTTGAGCAAGGCACTTCCTGCAAGATGGGGAGAAGCTGGAGGATGCCCAGGAGAGAGCAGTGAGAGTAGCCAGTGGTCAAGAAAATGTGCTTAGCAAAGCAATACGGCATGAAATAGAACTGCATAAAACAGAATTTAATTTAACATGAAGGAAGCACAAGAAAAAAGACATCTGCAAAAAGGCCGATGAAAAGTTTTGTTTCTTGGTCTTTGAGAGTCAGGGCAGGATGCAAAGAGCACAAAACCTGGTAGGAAATGTTAAGTTTAATGCTTGAAAGTGGCTTCCTAACAGCTTGGCTTCTGCTGGAGGACATCTTGGAAAGAAAATTGCACAGATTTTTTCAAGCTGCAAAAAACCTCACAACTCTGCAGGTAGTTCCTACTCCTGAAGAAGGCTGAAGAGCTTAAAGACCTTTCTAGACAGGCTTGGCCGAGGGGGAGACATGTAAAGCTGTTTTGAGGGTAGTGGTGCTGTTCCTCTGGACCTGGTGAAAATGACCAAAAGGTGCTGCCTTTGACGCCCGCTCTGCCTTGCCTCTCAATCTTTGTTGTCTCAAACCAGGTCTTGCAGGGTGGTTGCAATAGCAATCTCCCAATACCCAGATCAGGAATTCAACATGACCTTAAAACAACAAGAACTTCAGTGCTTTATACTCCCAGTATTTTTCTCTTTCTGTGTCTCACATAAGAGATTTAATGTATATTTAAGTGCGGTGGTTTCCATGGGTGTAAACAGACCAATACATAAAACTCTGAACCTTGACTGCCTTCTTGTCACACTCTGATGAGGCTATGCTAAAACTACTGGTTCCATGGCTGCATATAATCTAATAACCAGCAGAAGCAGCAATTGCAGACTGTAGCCCCTGGCCTAATGACCCTATGCTTTAATTGAATATATGATGCACCTACCACAGCAAATGGGAGGAGGAAGAGAAACAGTGAGTGAAACACAAGTTTCACTTCATCCAATTTCTATTAGTTCTGCCACCTACAGTATTTATGTTGTTTCTAAAAATATTTTGAATTTTCACTTTATCTCACTGCATTAAGAAAACAATTAATTAAAACCAAGGAGATTGGTTTATTTTAAGATAGCTACTCAGATAATAAGCCTGTTTTCCCCCTCAAATCATCCACCCCACTGCTGTAGTGCCAAGAAGAGCAGGCAGTTCCTCACCTTCTCCCTTCAGCCAGGGCCACCAGGTGCTGTTTACAAGAGAGATGAGCATGGACCAGCTGCAGCTCATGACGCTGGGATTGAGCACAACAAGGTCACCTGCTCCAGATGCCCTCTGGTCCACCCTGCTCCCACCAGCTTACATAGGTGACTAGAGAAATCCAGATTTTAATTTATTTATAATTATTTCTGCTCCGTGAGGTGATGCAGTGGTTTGCAATTGGGACATTGGCATGGGCTGGGTGTTTATGACCCCAGTGGATGTATCACCAGGTGAATTTTTTGCTGTGAGGCTGCTGAGGTGTCCCATGGACAACTTAGGTGTCCCCACCAGCTGCCAAAACCTGTGCTAGACCAACTTACAGACACTGAAAATCCAGACATATGTAATTTATGCATAAAAACTACTGCTTCTGCTGAAGCTAGAGGTCTAATCTACTTGGCTATTGGAAATAACCTTCACCTTTCTGAAATCTACTAGATAGCACAGGTTGGATATAAACTGCTGAACAAGCTGCCTATTGCAGCATTCCCCTTGAGGAAGACATGCAGGAACAGATTAGTATCTGCAAACCTGCTTCTAACACACAATGACACTTCACAAGCTATGGACTGTTTCTCTGGGCTCATCTGGTAACATCCAAGCAGACTCAAGCTTTGTTGAGGCACACACAACCAGCAGCATAATTATCTGTCCAAAAGCAAGTTTTGATTTCATGTTAGCCTCAGTCTGCCCTCAAAGTGTGTCTGTAACACCTGTATTCTAGCCATTAACTCTGGCACATCATCTGCTTAACATCATGATGATAATCAGGTGGATTATAGTACTTCATGTACATTTAAAAGGCAATAATTCATTAGGCATTGTACTGAATACAGAAGTGAAAATTTGTTTCTGGGACTCACTCTTGCTTAATCCTAAGGACTGATAGCATAGTAAGTTTATGGGATCTGTCAGAATTAGACAGTCAATAGATGTGAAATTGTACACTCAAACTCAAATGTGCAATTGTACAATGGAATTAACTAAAATATGTTCTTCATACTAGTAAGGAAATAAAGAGTTGGTTTTTTTTTCAAACTACCTCTAAGAAAAATTTGACATGAAGAATTACTTATGTTTTCTATATTACATGACAGCAATTTATGTCAATTACTTAGCTTTTTCCCATTTTGTGAATTTTGAAGTGCTTAGATTACTTCTTGTGTCTTTCCTCATTTTTGAATTAACACAGCTGTTACTAAATTTTATTAAAGAATGGTTTGTATGCACTCTTTTTTGGAGGTGAAGCCAAGAATTTAAGGTGGTTTACAGTGGTGACTTCCATGCAGATAAGAAGACCACCATCAAACAGTGTCTCTTTAAATTTTAACTTCAGGTGTTCAGCTACTTTTGCTATTGGAGATAAAAGGAAAGACCAAATGTAGCAGAAAAAATGTCTTCCTACCAGTCTGCTTTTGTACAGTTATCAAATGCTGCTGCATCTGGGCACCCTAAGAGATGGGGAACTCAACTGATTAAGCCTCAGATCTGATTTAGCTACCTGCACATTAACATTAAACTAAACTTCTGGCTTCTCCTGCAATGTGAATGAATTGCTAAAAAATATGATGTGTAATCATGAAGGGAATTCTCTAAATTCTGATATGGTTCATCGTCATGAATGCTCCAATAACCTGATGGATTTTATCCCAACAGTCTTGAATACCAAATAAGGTTTTAAGAGAAACATTCCACCTGGTTATTTCCTTTGTAATAGATAGTAATAATAGACTGGGGTTTAGTACAATTCTTTGAATTAAATCTGAACTGACAAGGCCTGAAAGAATGTCTGACTGGTTTCTTTCACCTGCAACTTAGATCACTTCATACACTGTTGTAGCCAACAGCTGTTTAGAATATCTCAACTTCATGTTTTGCCAGCAATTTCACCTAAGTCATAGCAAAGGACAAAGCAAATATTATTTTAATTTCTTAAATTAATAGATTATTTGCCTTGGTTTGTTCAATACCAAAAGGTATAGAGGAAGTAGATCTATCTTGAATTTCTAACAGACTTTTCTTTAACTTCAGCATGCTGCTCATCACAGGAATATAATTAACCTGGTGTTTAAAGCTGTCTCAGACTAAATGTGCAAGATGGTAAAGGTCAATTATACCCAGTGCAATGTATTGCATAATAGGTTCTTGCTCCCTAGTTGTGTTTGCGGGAGTGCTTTTATTCTAAGGCTACTGCCAAATTCAACCCTCATCTGCAAATAATTTTGAGTCTGCTGAGAACTCATGAAGAATTGGAGAGAGGGAGATTCATCTGGTCCTCCAATGGTCTGTCTCACAAAACTTGCCTCTGGGGAGCTTCTGAAGCAAGACCATTACATATGGCATGCGTGACAATTTATCAGATTGTGTCATTCACAGAGCCTGACCTGCATACTTCAAAAAGCAATAATTTTCCCAGGGGGAGAATGATTTGGTGATTTGCACCTAAGTAATTATTTTTTTGTTTTTAACTGAACTGAGTGTCTGTGCTACACATTGCCTTCATATTTATGCTGACTCACATGTCCTCTACACCACTGTTACCAATGACAATTTTAAGGGGATGGGGGAAGCCACCTCCAGCTGAGAAGCACATACCTGATGATACTGTTCCACTAGATTGAAGATCATGTTTATAGTCTGCCAGGGACATAATTTGGAGTAAATGTAGCAACCTGGGCTTTTGCCCATGAATTTACTGCCTTTCCAATCTGAGTTCAGAGAAAGACAAAGGCTCCTTTAAACTTCTACCACAGGTAAACATAAAATGAAATTATTAGGACAGCCGCAGAGCTTCAGCACTGTAATTCTGCGGCACTGTGATGATGTAGGAGAGCAGTTGGTGTGCAAGCACAGCGTACCTTCTCTGCCATAAAGTGAACAAAAGAGGGTTTTTTGGTTTTGGAGTTTTTTCACCTAGAACACTCAAAAATTCAAGTCATTACTTTTCTAATTATATCTCTGTTTTCAATCCAAATCTCAGCATCTCTTAAACTAACATTTCAAATAATTTGGAGATATTTTGTCAAAGCCTAAGAACACCACAGTATCCAGACACTGTTGTGTAAACAGTTTCTCCTCCACCCAGAAATCCAAGTCTATGCCGAAAAAAACCAGAAAAACCTTAACCTTAAAAGAAAAAAACATAAAAGAAATACAAATACTTACCCTAGAACTTTTCATTCCTTATTTTATTTTGTTCTTTTTCTGTACAGCAGGACCAGTGCTCTCTGAATCACACACTTCTCTTGCAATTAAATTAATTATAATTAACTGGGTTGTCACTGTGCTCTTCTATGCAATGTACAAATATGTGGGACAGAAAGCAGCCAGCAAAGAACAAATCCAGTGGTCAGGTAAGGCAAGAAAGAAGTGTAGAGAAAAGGAGAGGTTTGTCTTCCATCAAATATGCTAATGGGAGGGTAGGCAGGACCCTGTTTCCTTGCTTTTGCTGGGACTACTCATGTGCATAAATGCACACATGTGCTCGTGCTTTGACAGTCTGAGATTTTTAAAAGGAGATCAAAAAAGCTGTGGGAGGAACTGGAGAGGAGGCTTAAAATTCTCATATTCATTCAAGTGAGTTTTTGCCTCTGAGCTTTAATTTGGCTCAGTGCTGCGGATCAATCACTTGGTTGTGTGGGCAGGCTGGAGTGAGAAACACACACACGTGTACATGCACATAAGTACACACACATGCACACACTCACAGGGCTCTTTATGGGCCATATTTACATTATACAGTGAGGTGGTAGAGACACTTCGCACAGGCAAAATTTTTCTGAATAGCAAGACAGAAAGCAGCCCTTCTTATCTACTTAGGTTGAGGGATACTTGCTGTGACTACAGAGCAGTGATGTCCTTAGTGGAAGAAGACAAGAGTAGAGCAATTCCTTTCTATTTTTTTGGTTCTCATTTTTTTTTCCTTTCTCTGTGTTCCTGTCCTTCTAGGGGTTGTGATAATTCTTGACACTTCCGTGTTTTCTCCTGTACTTTTACAGATTTTTACATCTGGAATACATATTTCCTATTCTTTGTTGTGTCTGCTGACTAGTTGTCATTTGGGCCTTCACCCTCAGCCTCCCGTTATTCCCTTGTGTCTATATCTTCACAGCCTCTAAAATAATTTTCTGCCACATTTTGAAGACCTCTGAGGTGTCTCAAAAAGAGAGACCTCTTGAGGGTCTCTGCCACAGAGTAGGATGATTCCAAGGCTGTGTTACCAGAGACCTCATTTTGAGCCCCAAAATTTGTGCAGTGCATAAATATGTGGGAGATTTAAAAGACAATTCTAGAGTTCCTATTTCTTAAATGTGAATGTGGATGCGTAGCAGGTACAGGGACATGTAGGTAGCACTGCCTTTCACTGTCTTCAGCAGGATTTCTGTAGTGTCAGGAAGCATGCCTCCATCATATCAGTAGTCTTTAGACAGACATTGATGAGAAGTAGGACACAACTTTCTTATGTAACAATAAATACTGTAAAACACAGAAAAAAATCCACTGCTTGACCTTCAACAACTTTCCAAGAAATAGTTTAAGCCTTTTCCAAATAAGGCAGCAGTTATGTAGGAAGCTGTCCAGCTTGGCAAGCACGTGAGAAAGAGATTGCAAAAGTCCAATCTCATTTGCCAGCCTCAAGAGTATAGCATTTATCTGCAAGTTTCTACTCGGTAAATCAGACAAGTATTAGCTCCTCCCCTACCCATATTTATTAACTTGTCCTGAAATGAAAGCTAAGCAAATAAGAGGTTTGGAATAGTGTTGCAATCTTTGAGCCTCTAGCAAGGCCTCCGTGGAGAGAAAATGCATAGTCATGTACTAAACCCTACTTCCTAAGACCCTCTGTTATCTCCCTGTAACACTACTGGCTACATTCCAGAAACCCAAAGGCTATAGGTCAACTCACCAAGACCTCAGACTATTGGCTAGTTATCCCAATCCTACCTAATCCTATAAAAACCCCTACTTCTGCCCAGTTCGGGAGAAGACGCCATTCCTGGACCCCTTCACAGAACCCCCAATAAAGAACTCGTGGAATGCGCCGCTCGGCTCTTCTCGTCTCTTCAGCCCTGAGCTAGCAAAGCGACTACCTGGCAAGCTGCGAGCTGAATATCACTGAGAGCTGAAATCACTAAAAGAGCTGAACCACCTGAGAGCCTCAGGCTGATTGCCAGGATAGTCTGCGGCTAGGGTGTATGCCGGATCTTCAGGACAAGAGCCGCTCCTGGGACCGAGACCGGGACCTCGCTATCTGGGCAATCTAAAGCGGTACCAGGGGTCTGACTGCCACCCAGGCAGGCCACCCGGGCAAGGCGGGCAACCCCCGGTCACCGTTTTAGAATAGTAGAGCTGGAAGAATTTCTCCAGCTTTTTATCTCACTTCTAGCATGTTTTCCTAGCCACAGAGATGTTTTTTCCTAGATTTTTTTCAAATCTTCTTGAGTTACGATGGGAAAATAAAAGTAGATGGCTGCAAAAATAGGAAGTTTGAGGACTAACAACCCTCCTTGCTCTCCTGATGTTCCAAAACAAGTATGCATGGCTCATTTCAACTTTCATTTGTTTTCAGATTTTCCTACCTACAGAGTCATGCACTGTGATTTAGAGGTGGCTGCATTCCAAGCACTTTGCTAGCAAAGGACCCCAATACTTCAGGGCATTCTAGCTGATAGTATTTGTCCAAATCAAAAATACCACAGACAGTTATGTAAGCATATAAGCATATATATTAAAAAAAAAAAAAAAGAGTAAGTTTTGCTATCAGAAAGACTTTTTTCTCCACTTCTAAAAACAAACTAATCATAATATGTTTAAGATGACCACAAGTAGTCAAAAAAACATGGAATTTTTTTTAATTTAACATCTCATTTGAAACTTAAGCATATCTCCACAAGAAGATCTCAATCAGTCCTCAGAAAACTCTCTTGAACATACAAGACAGCTATTGGTTGCTTCTTATGGAGCAACTTGATTGTACTACAAACCTATTGCACAGCTGACACATTTTTGAATTTGACAAAACATCAAACTGAAGAGAGCAGGGATTGAGTTCTGTAATGTTGCAAGTGTCCTGGTCACACTCCAGTGAAGCACTGGGTCACCTCTTCCGTTTAAAATAACCAGTTCCACTGCAGACTGCTCACTTGCAGAAACTCAGGTACTACAGCTCTGCTGCTATAGTGTTTGCCAGATAAAAGTCCCATCTATGGAAAAACTGGCCTCAGGTAGCTTTTCCTGTAAATAGACCTTAGGTCAAAGAGAAAATAAAAGGGCAAAAAGTAATATTGCTACCCAGAGCTTTGTTATCTACCTAAATATCTAGTAATCCAAAAAGTGCATCTAGGTCTGCCACATTTTCAATGTCTTTGTGTATGTGATTTTTCATGCTTGGAAGGCATGTCTAGAGGCAAAAGTGGATTTTGTTCTTCTGGGTGCGACATCAGACTGTCTGGAGCACAAGCACAGATGCTCAGAACACCTGGGCAAATATCTTGCCTGCACATTAAGCAGTACCTAGCAGACAAACTGTAATGATATTGTATGTGAGGGAAGACACTAAAACTACAAATTAACCATTTTCTGGAGGGTGTTTACTGCTGCAACTTGTTTAGCTCCAAGAGCTCCATGTTAACAAAACCAAACTCCACAAAATCACATTAAACATGCCAGAAGTACCATCATAGAAACAGTCACTTTATTTAAAATAATGTGCAGGACAGACAATATAAGAAGCAATGTCTCACTTTACCACACAGCCCACACTTGGTGTTGAGGTGGAAGGGCAGAAAATAAAGTTAATGTTCAATGAATTTTCCAGTCAGTACAGGTAGCCTAGTGAACAATACACAAAATAGGAACAGACTCGAGTCTCACCCATCCTGCTGCTCCACTTTTACTAAATGTTTTACTAGCTCAATGGGCTGCTGTATGAACTTTTTGTGTTCTGGTTGAAGCCAGACATACATCAGAAATGTTAAGGTAGAGCAATTATGACACTTACTGGCCATATCTCAAGATAACCTGTTACTTAACCTGAAATTTTAACCAGTTGAAAAGCATCCTCTACTATTATTAAAATATATTTTATACCATTGAAGAAAGTCAGATGTTTACACACCAATGTAGATGAGAAGGTGGTGAAATTTATTTATAGTGTTAGTCACTCATTCTGCTTTTTTTAGTGTTTATTTAAGCAGACAATTTCTGTTGGTATTGTAACAATTATATGGAGTTTATAAAGGAAAATGCACAATGTTATGGTGTTAAGAAACTTTTCCAAGTAGACAATTTTAAATGTTTCAGATTGTTTCCTTAGCTGAGACCCACATTCGTACTTGTGATACACACTGTGAATAAGACTGAAAGAACCCCTCTCTGCAGGAAAATAAGGCTTCTCAGAGGCATTATTCAGATCTTAAAATTTGCCTGAAGTCCCATTTAGGACAAATACTCTGCTGGTGAAAAATTCAGAAGATCAACTCAAATAAATACAGAAAATATTTCAAGGTCAGTTCTGTATCAGTTGTGCTGAAATATAATTTATTATCTTAAGTTTTTGGAAAAAAAGAAACAGAATGGAGAACCTGTTTGCAGGTAAACAATAAAAATCTGCTTTTCATGTCAATACAATATTGCAAAATGCTAAGTGTTATCTGAATAATTTCTGGCTTAGAATGCACCAGAGGGTGAAGAGAATATTTCTCTTTAATAACAAGGTAATGTTTGAATTGATTATCCAGTAACTACTGCTGATAAATCTGGGCCAAATGTAGGCTGANTTTTTTTTGGGGTTTTTTTTTTTTTTTTTTTTTTTTTTTTTTTTTTTTTTTTTTGTTTTGTTTTGTTTTGTTTTGTTTTGTTTTAGTATTTGTAGTTACACACATTCTTCTCTCTGAGAACCATGAGGCCTCTAGGATTTCAGCTTCTGGAAGGTGCCTTCAAAACAGACATTGTAAAGCCTTTAAAAAACAATGCAATTCAAAGGGCTTGGGTCACACTACATTCAAGTTAGTGGTGACATCACAAAGGGCAATCCACAAGCTAATTTGTCTGAGGACACTTCAAGAGCTGCACAAGCAGACACACTGCAGTGAATTTAGTCTGCCTAAATTGGTAGTGTAAGTGCTAAAGCCTCAGAAAAAAAACCTGTCACTTCCAAAGGGACCTGACAACTCATTTGTTTCAGTTCCTTGGTGACTAAACCCATTATCTTGCACTTTGCTTTGGCATCCTTTAACCTGCACATAGACTTGGAATGTAGTCAGCTGCTGGGTCAATTAAATGATAAGATATTGCTCCAGATCATGAAGTACAATCTGTAGGACCTAAGGTCTCAGTTCTCAGTAAGAATCCTCTCACATCTACAAAAAGATCTTGTTAAACCTCCCTTCCTTCCTTCCTCTGCCACAGGCTAATATTCCCATGAAAAGAGCAAGTAGGAAGTGAGAGCAGCCTAGTGATAGAAGCAATTTAACAGGGTTGAGGAGATTCTGGGATCTCCTAGGACTGCTTGCACTTTCTGTATTGGACAAGACCAGCCCAAGGAGCAGCACTGATTGACCTGAGGAGGGTCAAGAAAGCAAACCAAGTTTGAGAGCAGCACAGTCTCTGAAGCATAGTTACAGCACCGTTGCACTGACTGGTACTGAGCACCTTCTTCTGAACTGAACAAAATTATCCCAGACAAACAGCTTTTTTACAACCAGAGTAAGTGTTTGTGGCTTCTCTTGTGTAGTGCCACAGTAGAAGGCAGAGGACACGAAGGGACCAGTGCTGAAAATTACTGTGTTTCAACTTAACTCTGAAAGAGAAAGTTTGCAATAGGGAGTGTGGAGCAATGAGCTTCTGGCAGCTTTATTACAGGAGCAGTGGCGGCATCTCTACTGTCCTGTAGCACTGTCCAACATGTCCAGCCTGTGCTGCCTGAGGACACTCCATGTCAGTGTGGATAGGGCTGGCTCTATCTGCACCCAGCTTTGAGATCGTCACTGTGCACTTAGACAGGATATCCTCTGACTGGCACCCAGCAGCAGACAGATGTGTGTAGCTGCCACTTGCTGAGAAAAGCAGCAAGTATTAGCTAAGCCAAACATCAAGCAAGAGCCAAATGGACTTGAGCAGCAAGACCTCAGGTGCAGAAGGCAGGGTCCTACACATAGAAGAGTGTAATTCTCCTATGTATAGTGGTGAATTTCACTGTAGTGGTGGAACTCAAAAGCTCATTCACCCATGTTAGATGTCCAAAACTGTAAATGAAATATGAGGTTGGATCTGGAATCCCATGTCAGTAGGCTTCAACACATAATCTCATTAGCCCGTGGAGCAAGGCTCCTTAGCTCAAGATCAGACCACAGCTGACAGGGTTATGACCTTTCAGGGACATAATTATTTGGCAGCATCTAACGGCTTTTTGCAATGAGTTTTTCTTTGGCCGCTAGATATATCCTAAAAAATGGCAGACAAAAAAATGGCAGAACATATAGAAAAACCCTATAACAGTCAGTGTCAGGAGGTCAACTAAATGTCACCCATTTAGTTTCCATAAGACAAGAGAAAACAGGACCTTCCACTGAAGATGCAGAAGTAAACAATTCAGAATCAGAGGAGAAATTTAATTACATGCTGAACTAAATAATAAACAGAGTACCTTCTATCTCATTCTATCAGAAAAACAAGGAAAATAGGTTAGATGTATAAAAAGTAATTAAAAAATATCTAACATATTCTTCATAAATGAGATGTTATTTGCTGTTAAATTAACCAGAATTAGAGGTAATACAGAATAGATTTATGGTTCATGTCAGAATTCATGACTGCAAGGTTTGTGCTGGGAACAAATTTTTCCTCTTGGCATAAACTGTATAATTGGATTTGTGAAGGTCCTACATGTGTTCTTGAAGCTCATAATCTGATCAAAGTCACTGCTTAGCACTGCAAGGTTTGTGCTTTTGTGTACCTATCTGTTTTCTACTAATGAGAACATTAAATTTGAGGGTGAAGAAAAGGGAGAAATGTTACAAGGTTCCACAAAGCAAATTTATTTTATAATTTCTGCCTTTATCATAAAAATGGAGAATATGTCACATTACAGTACTATGAAGCAGGGGCAGAATACTTGACTTGACAAGATGAAATAACTTTTTCACCATGCATGAATGGTTACACACTACAACAGCTAATCAATCTCTGCACTAATTCTTTCAGAAAAGGCACTGGATAATTATTTTCTGCAGTGAGTAGATTAGAGGGAAGACTAACATGTATGTTATTTGTTTAAGACTTATGATGTGATGGCTTTCTGGCTAACATTTGCATTGCTGTTGTAGTTGCCTTGTAATTTGCCACTTTGACCTCCCTGTTAGATAAATCCTGACTTAGAACTGCCCTCAGTTGAACACAAGCCTTTGGGGGGGGCTAAAAGACAAAACCAAAGCTTTGACTCAAAGAAGTATTTCCTACCTCTATTATACATGGAGAAACTAATTGAACACATGGTCATCATGCCACCTGCAGACCTGCAGGAGCAATACAGATGGTTATGGTGTCTTTATGGTGACAGTGTCAGCCTATGGTGGCACTCTCACACTCTCGCTGGCATCAGCAGAAGCATTTCATTATGTACAGCACAGGCATTCCACTGTCTCTACTGAGAGAAATTAAGAAAAAATCTGATGTAGGAACAGCCAAGGAGGAAAGACAATTACAGTGACACAGATCAAAGTGTTGCTCACACACAACATGTCAGAAAAGCTCTTTCACTCATTATCTACAGAACAGTCTCATCAAGAAGACCTAGAATAGCAGAGCAAAAAGAGTGTGGTTGGGACCAAAGTTCTCAGCTGCTTCAAAGCCATTTCTGATTGTGACTCCTGAGAGCAAGATGTGTGAACAACTAGTTTCGGTATTTAATGTAATGTCTGCATTTTGCTGTGCCTCGTTTATCACCAAACATCTGGTTGCAATGGTGTCAACAGCTCTGAGGCCTGTGGGAAGTCAAGGCCTGTTCCAGAAATAAAATCCTCCTCTAAAGAGGAACCATGTGCTTCAGCTATTATATAGCACACTCTAACCAAGGAATTTTCCTCTGAAGAGCAGTCTCCATTCTTTCTGGGTTGGCACAGGTAGAGCTGGGCCTACAAACTCACCTGTGTGTAAAGTGATCACAGGCTCCTTTTGCCCAGTAATAGAGAGCAGTCTTTGGAGCACAGAGAGAAAAAAGGGGTTCCCTTGCATCTGAACTCTCACTGAAATGTCATAATCACAAGGGCAGATAGAATTTTCATTCAGCTTTATTTTCTCCTGGCTTTTTCAATTTTTGCTCCAAAGCAGCTGGACAGCAGGAAATGCTCTCAGTGAAGAATATCACAGTCTAGAAGTTTGGTCAGTTTTATGGTGATAAGGATAACAAACCATTCATGCAGAAATAAAAAAAAAAGGATGTGCTATCACCCCCACCTCAGTTAGCCTGTGTCCTGAGTAGATGTGGGAGGACTTCCGTCTGGATTTCTATACCCCCAATGAAAGAGACTCACTGAAACGGGTGGCAATCATTTTGAGTTACAATTCTAATCCCCTGAAAAATATCAATGTAGGAGAGTTCTACATTGGGTGGATCTGATACTCATTGTCATCGCATTGCAGAGCTCCAGTCCACCTGGTGTTGCTTGTCCACAAGTTCGCCAGGGCACAATTTCCTTGGAGGTCAGTGCTCCAGCAGGAGCAACCTTGCTGTCTGCAAACCTGCCTTCCTCCCTCCGGGCTCTAGTTCTATTGCTGCAATGGTGACCTCATTTTCTTCCTATCAGGAATTTTATTGTTTATCTCCTTACCTCATCTAGACCCTGGCTTTCTTATTCTATTGAATACAGAAAACTTCAACATGTAACCCATTAATAGTTTTAGTCTTTTGATTTCCTGCTTATCCATCAGTTCAATCCAGAACATTCTGTCTACTTTCACTACTCTCCCCTTTACACCAGTTAATAAGTAAATGATCCTTTTAAAATTTATTTCAGACATCCACATAGGAACCTTTTAATTTAGTTAAGAGAACCATCATCATCTCACATAAAGATCTGCAAAAAATTCTGAAAGTAGTAAGAATAGATAAATAACAATCTAAAGACACTGTATAAGAAAACAGGCAGCAAAATGACCATAAATCCTGAGAGCATTTTCAGTGCTGCAGTTATCATAATATGACCATATTAATGACAGTCAACCTGTCAGTGGGGCTCTTGGAAGTGACACTGGGGTCATGCATATGTTTGTGTACACACATGCACTGCACTGAACATGCCCATGGCCTAAGCAGAAGTGGGAAAACACAGGGAACAGGAAAGGTTTTGTCAAATTTAATCTACTTAAAGCCTGTATCACCAGCATTGCCAGTGCTGAGGAATTTGGTCTGGGCTCGCTATCCTTGCCCTGTGCAAGCTTCATGCACCCAAACCTGGTTGATAATTCTTATCTCTTACTGGCATCAACAAACCTGGGCTTCTGCTATTTTGGTAGAGCTCCATATGCTGCAGTCACACCTGACTGCCATGCAGTTATTCTGTAGGCACCAAAGAGCCTTTGAACACCAGGCTTGTGTACTGCTGCCACCACAAGTGAGCTTCATATGCTGTTTTATCCTCATGCTCATGGCAAATGAATCCTTCCATTATGGTGAAAAAGCAACATAAGAAACCAGAAAAACAGACAGATGAAATGTTGGGATGATACTACTCTTTCAAAGCAGTAGTTAATTTAGCTGTTGAAGAATAAGAATTTGATAGGCAAAGAGTGTATTAGAAGTACCATATCTTTGCCTTTCTTCTAGAAGTTCCCTGCAGGGCTTCCCTTCAAGAATGAAAGTTACATAGACAGCAGTTAGTAAATTTATTTGTGTTTTTCAATGCAGAGAGTTTTTCTGGGGTATTTTTTTGTTTGTTTTGTGTTTTTTCAGACAAAAAATAATATTTTTCTGGGTTTTGCAATTCCTCTTTGGCATAGCTATGTGAACACAAGTAAATGCAAAGGTCTTTACTACAGGCTACAAGACTCACCATGCAAAGTTCAAGCCTGTGGATGTTCACATCAAACTGCTTTACAAAGAAATACCAACATTCGGTCTCATCTATGCTACCCTTAAATGTGAGGACAGGAGTGAAAACTAAGCATTTGGTAAAAAGGGAGCCACATTTGAACTATATGAAAGAGGCAAAACAGTATCATATTCTGACAATATTAACACAAAAACACACAGAGCCTTTACCAAACCTCAAAAAAATACCAAGACTTGCTGTTCTTCTTACAAAACTGCATGAAAAAAAAGTAATCAATTAGGATTTTGTGACTTCCTGCACTTACTTGGGCAGAATTTTAATGATCTGAAAGACCAACCTTCACTGACAGAATGTAGAAAACAAAATAGACATGTGTTATTTCCTGTTAGGCCAGTTAGGCACACTCAGTATACAAGCAGACTCAAAGCACTAACAGTCCAAATCAGGCATGAGAAAATTACTCAATGAATGTTAGTGCTTTTTAAAGCCATTAGGTAGCATCAAGATGAGTCAAGTGTTTTCTAAACTACAATGAGGACCTCTTCACATTGGAGGAGTTCAACCTAGAAAATAGCAAACACTTAGGCTAGGAAGAAACATTATAAAGTATATATCAACGTAATTATGGCTGTCAGAGTCACAATTGCATGTGAAAAAAACCCAAACCTCTTAAAAGAAGGGGAACATAAATAAATAAAAGGCAGAGAAAGAAGGGTAAGGTTTCTAGTTATCCTTACCACATTTCTGGGAAAATGCATGAAAGATTTCACTATCTTAGCATGTAATTGAGCAGGCGAGTAAATGGATTATTACCTGGAAAAGGGTCAGGTCAATAAACAAGTGAATTGGGGAGAAGAAAACAGAGAAGCAGAAAACGTTTTGAAGAGCATGTGTTTACCATCCCTGAATAATTCAGAATAACCATTTCATATGCTATCTGTTTAATTAATTATCCAGCCTATTAAAGCCATTGCAGTAAATTGGACTCTGTCCCAGTAAAAAATCGCTCTTACCATGAAAATTTTCTTTTTTTTTCTTTTCAAACTGAAATCCCTCATGGTGTAACTTGTACTTATTGTCCCTTGTCTTGTCCCTGTGAAGAGACAAGCTCTGTCTTCTTTATAGCTAGCCTTTAAATACTGGGAAACTGCGGTGACATGGCCCCTAAGCCTTCTCTTCTCTAGGGTGAAAAGACTGAACTCATTCAGTTGTTCCTCAAAGTGCAGGTTCTCTGTCCCTTTCATCATATGGGAACATTCTGCTATTGTCTGCAGAAAGCTGTTGTTGAAGTAACTTGAAGCAAGTACACCTTCAAGATGAGTGAATCTTCAGGACCTACTGACAACTGAACAAAGATATTAACATGTTGTGTAAATGTGATTGTCCAACTGTGCCCTGCACTAGTGCAGCCACCTTAGATGTTGCGTGCAGTTTGAGGCGCCATAAGACAAGAAATGTATTAAACTATTAGGGAGTGTCCAAAGGAGGGCAGTGAAAATGGTGAAGGGCCTTGAGGGGAAGCCATGTGAAAAACAGCTGAGGGCAATTGAACTGTTCAGCCTCAAGAAGAGGAGAATGAGGAGAGACCTCACTGGGGGCTGCAACTCCTTGTGAGGGGAAGAGAAGGGGCAGACCCTGATCTCTTCTCTAGGGTGATCAGTGACAGGACTGGAGGCAACGGCCTGAATTTGTGTTAGGGGAGCTTTAGCTTGGATATCAGGAAAATTCTTTTCCCCGAGGGTGTTTGGGCACTGAACAGGCTCCACAGGGCAGCTGTTGCAGCACCAAGCCTGATAGAGCTCAAGAAGCTTTGGGACAATACTCTCACCGTGAGCCTCTTGGTAATGATGCTGTGCAGGGCTGGGAATTGTACCTGATGATCCTTGTGGGTCCCTTCCAGCTCCGCTTACTCTGATTCTGTGATTCTGTAATTTGCATCCACAGAAATAAGAAATTCTTTATTGTATTTACATTGTATCCATGAATATTCTCTGTATATAGATCCAGTGATTTGTGCAAGTCAGCAGCTGCTATTTGTAAACTCCAAAGATGATAAGGTGTTTTGGTTCGATCCCAGCCAGCAAAAAAATATGCACAGCTGTTGGCTCACTCCCACCCCTGGTGAGACTGGGAGGAGAATCACAACAAACACATGGCCTGAGATAAGAACTGAAATAGCTGAAATAAAGAAAATCAATAAGACAATCCGTAATACAATAGTAGTGTAAGATGAGAAAGAGAACTAAAACACAAGGGACACAAATGATGCACAATAGAGTTGCTCACCATATACTGACTGATGTTCAGGCTGCCCAGGCAGCAATCATTCCCTGCCAGCCAACTCCCCAACTCAGTTTACATACTGAGCATGACATTCTATGATATGGAATATCCCTTTGGCCACACTAGATTACCCATCCCAATGCTCCCTCCCAGTTTCTTGACACAGCTCCTTACTGGAAGAATGTGAGGCACAGCAAAGTCCTTGATTTAAGATAAGCACTGTTCAGCAACAATAAAAATATCAGTGTGTTATCACTATTATTCCCACACTGAATCCAAAATACAGCACTAGCAACTGCTGGGAAGAAAATTCTCTCTATTCAAGCTGAAACTAAGACAGTAGACATCCCATATTCCCTATACTTTCTATAATACCAGTTTCCACTTCCCAAAACTGCCTCACTTTCCTCTCTTTTAGTAGATATACACACAGTATGGACCATCCCTATAAAAGCCAATTTAGTTCACTGAGTGCATGACCCCAGGCTCCATCTGTCAGAAACAGTTTTCAGGCAGGAAAGAAGGTGTGTGGTGTTGGGACTGTTGCATGTGGAAAGCAGTTCTGAATACATCACTGCTTGTTTGGTTCCATCAAAGTTCATTCTTAATTAATATGTGATGAAAAGGGATTCAGAGTCAGAGCCCCAAAACCAGCACAGCACAGAAAAGTGAAAGGAAACTGTGGCCTGCACTCCGCTTTTGAAAGGATTGACAAAAATGCATCAGCAATATCCACTAGGCTGCCTCTGACTCCAGTTCATACTGAAGTTCCAGCATGTCCAGCACAACAGAACTCAGTGATAGCGTGACTTCATTCAGGCAATAGCCTATTGCTAGTCCCCATTCTTCCTCAAACTTTCACACTAGCCACTGATGCACAGGCCCTGCTGATCACTCCTTATTTCCCCAGGCAATAAATTACCAAATGGATGGTATCAGGGAATCTTCCACATCTGCTGTGGAAGTGATTGGTTGCTGCTACCCTTTGACTTTCAGCAACTCCACAACAGAAGGATCCTCTGAGAGACCAGGCAAAGTAGCAAGCTGCTTCATTTCCTCTGTCTCCAAGGCAGAGCTGAAAGCCCAATTGCCTTTGGGTCTTTGAAATACCTTCTCCACAAGGGTAACTTGTTATCTCTGACCTTCCACAGGAGGTGAAGGGCAGTATAGCAGAGCATGTACACCACTGAAAGAACTGCCTTTTTTGGTAAAAAGTGGGCAGTCTTCTAGAATTAAGCTGGAGGACAGGAATGGATGTCCTGAATAACCAGAAATAATTACATTTAAAAACTCCCAAACACTGAATTCCAGGCAATCTGTGTGTGAAGTAGATAACAAAAATTTCAAAAGGGGAAAGTGGTCACTGATTAAGGAAGAATATGGTTTTAGAGTGATTCATTAGGAAAATTTATAGGTCAGTGATGCAGTGCCAGTGCTAAAACAGTAGTAGAAACATTGTATTGGAAGTTTAAGAATGACAACCCCTACTCTACACTAATGGCAGCGAATTAAAATATGCTGGGAGACTTTACTCTGAATTGAGCACTCACTGTTTGAAGGTCTCACATCCTCTTTCCTCTCTATATTTTTTGTTTTCACGAGTGTTCCACTGTCTTTTATTATCATTTCAGTTTATATTGATAACTGCAAATCAGTCTCCCCACATCCCCCTTGCAAAGACTCTTGTGCTCCTTCCCAGCCCCCAGAGGCAGTACTGCTGCCTCCTCCACCAAGGCACTGCAGGGTGTGTTTGTGTGAATGGCCAAGATACCTGGGAGGTCTTTCATCAATAGCAGCAATTCCCCCATCTCTAAATGAGGGCTGAACATGAAGAAATGTCCAGAACTTCATGGCAAGTTTTACACTGTAGGGAGTAAAAGCTCCAAGCTGCACTGGCCCTTGGAACAGACAAATTGGCATACCATATGCTGAGAGGATCCTTAACATCCTCAGTGAAGAATACCTGGCCTTGAGTTATGAAGCATGCATCAGTTTAGTATTACACAGACTGGTGTCAATATTGTGCAAAGTGATGGATTACACAACTCTCAGTGACCACAGAAAGGGTTCCTATCACAGCAGAATTATTTAATTTTCAGAGTAAAAGGTAAATGAACAGTCAGGTTTCAACCAGGACATCATATATAACCTCAAGCATAAGGCTACTGTTGTCATTATCTTGGGCAGGAGGGAAGAAAAAATAGACAAAAAAACTCCCCAGGAATGTACTGAAATGGCTGCAGTATGACTGAGCAAGAAGATTTTAATGGAGAGCACTGAAACTCACTGAGCACCTTTTTTTTTTTTTTTCTGTTCTTACTCAAAACCACCCAAAATCATTGAGAAGTAATGAAATACCATTTACCCTATGCCAGCACAAACAACTCCTCCATATTAGGCAAAGAAAACACCATCTGTTATCTTTTCTCTTCAAGTTATAGAATAAAGAACTGACTAAAACATTTTGGGTCATAATTTCAAAAGGAACTTTACCATGCTCTATGAGTAACCAATGGCACAGAACCAATACCTTTAGCTCTGGAAAGGGTCTCTGAGCAGCTCCTGGCTGAACAGAACTGATCAATGAGCAAACCCTACTCTCTGTAAATCAGCAAAGTCTAGCAAGGTCTAATATTCACAGATGTTGGCCTGATTTCATCTAATGTACAAATTTTAAGACACCTGAAACATCTGGTAAGATAAGTGATCTATTTATCTAGCAGATGTAACCTAAATATTTTTTTTCCTCCAAGAGTTAGAAGCATTAGTCCATGCAGAAGCACTGGTATATTTTATATATGTCTGACTGAGAGGACACAGAAATGCAACAGGCTGAAAGAAGAGCAAATAACATGGCCTAGGTGTCTATAATTCCTTCTGCACAATAAATGTTCATGTGAAGACTCTTCAGTGAAGGTTTGTTAAGTGAGGAGTCTTCACTCTGAAAAAAGAGAGACAACTGAATGAGGTCTGTAACAGATGTCAATAAAGCCTGAGTACACAGAGATATTGAATGGGGATTAACTGTTCACTGTGTTCCAGCACCAGAGCTGACGAGGGCATCACATAAAAGTAACAGAAGGCAGATAAAAAACAAGCAAAAGGAGGCAGTTTTCCTCAAAGCATATGGCAAATTTTTGGACAGTATTATTTTACACAGGTTTCAAAAGTGAGTACACAAATTCATAGGAGAAAAATCTATAACTGGTCATTAATTTAATCAAATCCTAAAATCGTAAAAACATATATCTGCAAATAATCAAAAGGTGAGAGAGTGTATGAGTGAAAATTAATTTGTGATTAACTTGTTATATTCTTCTACAGGTAGCTGCCCTTGGCCACTGCAAGAGACATTCTCACATTCTTTGTAATGTGTTATGAAACTCTGAAAAACATTATGGATGTCTTAAATACTGTTATAAATGTGTTGCAGAAGTAGATTATACTGCTTTAGCAATTTAGGGAACATTATGCCATAAATGGCACATTTTCTTTGTGGCATGAGTTACCTGCTTCTTTTTACTTTCTTCTAAAGATAATGAGAATTTATGCAGGAGAAGAAATAACATTCTATATTTGCAGTCTCATGTTCTGGTTGCTTAGACTATCTCAAAAAGAATGCAAACATCATTCTTAAGCTTAAACATGGTTCTATACATGTGATTAGATCTAAGGAAAAGATCCATACTGATACTGCATTTTTTTCATGACTTCCAATCTTGCATTGAAATCTGTCTCAAGTATTCTGGATCTTGTCCACAGAAACTTTTACTTCCTGAAAAAAACCTCACCAAAACACAGAAATTAGAAAGTATTGTGGGACATCAGTGAATAAGCAATAATTTTTCTTCCATTAAGCAGCACCTGGAAAAAAATAAACAAATTCACAATCAACCTAAAGCCAAAGGAAAAAAAACACCTGAAAACAGAACAGATGTAAGAAATAAAACTAGCATGAAACAAATAATTGAATATAAGAGTAATGGCAGCACAGAAAAAAAATATAACTAAAAATTCACTCATCAAACCCCAATATTTCCTGATAGAATGAATGGATAAAATTTCATCTACTGGCCTGTGTGAAATGCGAATTTAATAATTTCATTATTGAATAATTTAATTTCATTATTTAATAATTTAATAATTTCATTATTAAAAGGCTAAATAATGTGGGATAGTAAACTCAATTTTCTGGGTGCCTTTAAATGCTATACCCCTTTCCATTTTTCTATAACTAACTTAAACTGCCATTTGTCATGCTGCAAGACACTTTCTGCAGAAATCGAGCTTCAAAATTTCTCTACTTTGACGTGGTTTGAGCTGTCATTAAATGACACAAAAAAACAATCCAGAGATGATCAATAACTCAGACAGATGCATGCAGACATCCACAGGTAATCACAGCCTGCCACACAGCAGGCACAGGCATACAGAGCACTCACATAAACACAGCATAAACAACATCATCTTGCTCCCTCCGCTGGCTGAGCACAACAATGAGGATGTGGATCCAGTAGCTGTCCCTGTATTGCAGCCTCTCCAGCTGCTGGCTCTAGATTTAGGAGCACCTGAGGTACAGGACCTCTCAGACAGAGACAACACTGATACAACTACTTTGTCTCACAGAGGCACAGTGCCTGCATTTGTCCTGGAGACCCCCAGACCCGGCCATCTCTGCAGCAGCTGGGACTCCTCTGGGCCCCCAGGAGAGAGCTTCTCCTTAAACCCAGAGGAAAAAAAAAGTTAGAAATTAATATGATAAGAAGATAGGTCAGACTCTGCTAACTGGGCACACGGCAAAGGCAGACAAATGTAACTATTTAAAAACAACCAGCCCTTTCTGTTGTCTTATTCCTCTGTTTTCCTCCACTTGTTCCTCCCCAAATAATCTAAATTCTTTTCCTTTCCCATCTTTGGTTTTCTCCTAAAGAGTCTATTATAAATACTCTGTGAACCTGAAATGTTCTTCCCGTAACACATCCTATGCCTCTAGGCAGGGATCATCTCAGCTCAAAAGCTGCTAGAGCCTTGACTTTTTATTATAGTGGGTGTCACAGCTGGGCCAAGGGGTGGTGAGTCCCCTGGGAGAGTCCTGGGAAGAGCCTCCACAGAGCACTGTTCCCACCTGGCTTTGGGCTCCTGTGCTGCTCTGACTGTGTTGAGGTGGGTTCTGAGGGGCTGGTGGCTCCTTGGGAGCAGCCAGGGAAGGGTGTTCCCAGGCCCTTCCACCTGCTACTGGCTCCCTGTGCTCCACAATGGAGGTGAGCAAGGGAGCATTTTATCATCACAGACATGGCCATGGAATTCCTGGATCCCTTTGAGTCCCTTTGTGTCTGGGACTTGTCCCAGGTTCTCAAAATGCAACTGAGATTATGCAACCAAAGCTGTCCTGCATATCTGGAGAAGGTGTCAGCATGAACCTAACTCAGAACTACTTGCTCTGTTCACTTCCCTGAGATGCCTGGTTTATACAGCGGCCAAACAATGCAGCTGGTAATAGGGAATCAGAGGTTGGAGAGCAGCACCACAGAGAGGGACCTGGTGATCCTGGCTGGTGGCAAGTTGGATCTGAGTTAAATGCCTGGAAGCCAGGAAGGGCAGCCCTGTCATGGGGGACATCAGGCAGAGGATCACCAGCTGGGTAAGGGAGGAGATTGTCCCACACTGGTCTGAGCTGGGGCAGCCTCACCACCAGTGCTGGGGGCAGTTTGGGAGACCACGATGTAAAAAAGACATTAGGCTAAGAGAGTGTCCAAAGGAGGCCAAGAATATGGTGAAGGGCCTCAAGGAGAAGCCTTGTGAGGAGGACTGCTGAGGGCATTTGGTCTATTCAGCCTGGTGAAAAGGAGACTGAGAGGAGAGCTCATTGGAGTCTGCAGCTTCCTCCTAGAGGAAAAAGGAGGGGCAGGCACCGATCTCTTCTCTGTGGTGCCCAGCAGCTTAGAAAAAGGCATCAACAGGACCCGATGGAATGGCCTGAAGTTGTGTCAGGAAAAGGTTCTTCCCCCATTTGAAGGAGAAGATTAATGTTAAAATAAAAATGTCTCAAATTGTTTGGACTTTATTCTGAACTGTTGCTTAAAAATTTGGCTTACTGATGCTAAATTTCGAAGTACTAGAAAAGCCACACATACTTTGGTGGTGGGTGACACGTGCTCAGAGAGTGCGACCACCCGTGGATCAGCAGGGGGGAGGACGACAAAGAGCCTCCGTCGCTAGGATGGCTTCCCTGAGCAACCCCCCTTCGAGCCCCCCTCGAGGCGGGGGGAGGCTCTGTCGCTAGTATGAACCTCGTCCAGACGACCCAATGATTCCTCTGGACGATCGGACTGTGGGAGGGGCCATGCTGTATATAAGGAATTCCGAACTGCACCGCAGCGCCCAGCCCCTAGCCTGGAGCCCTAAGTACTACCTCAGCTCGCTGCTGCCCCGCCGCTGCTG
>VXBU01017481.1:76864-89911 GCA_013400315.1 Bombycilla garrulus | reverse complement strand
GGTCACACTCTGATTGGCCGCCGACATCGCGCGCTGTGGTGCGGGCCGGGCCGGCGGCGCGCCCGTGAGGGGAGCGCTCGGGACCCGCGTTCCCGGCCGATCCGGGACGGACCTGGCTCTGGGGTGACGGCTGCTGGCCCGCGGCCTGAGCCCCTGGCAGCCGCCCGCTGCCACCCGAACCTGTCTGGGAGATGTACGTGTGTGCGCGCGGCGGTGTTTTCCGCATCCTTCGTTTGGGTTTGGAAGATCCGCTCTGTTGTTGTTATCCCTGACTCCATGCCTTGTTTTGGCGTGTGTCTGTGTGATTAGGCATCTTCGCGCAGGAGGGAAGCAAATGGATCCCCTGCCCAATCCCGCTCCCCTGGCCTCGAAGCTGAGGAACACGCTGATTCGGTACCACTGCATCGGAGACGGCGAGTGGAGGGTGGCGAAGAAAACCGTGAGTGCCCTGGGCGGCTTCCTGCTACGTGCTCCGCAGGAAGCTGTGGGTCACCCGTGCGGCGGCAGGAGCCCACTGTGCCGTGTCACACGGCTGAGAAACACTTGGCCGGGCCCTGCAGGACTTTAAACTGACAGGCTCTGTGAAACCATCCCTCTGGAACATCTCTAGATAGCAGGATGTGTTTTTCGTGTTCTCGGGCATAATCTGTCATTCCTTCTAACCATTTTCAGGGGAGTATGTCACGGAAGAATCTTACCTGTGTAGAATTATAGGCTTGACTTGCAACAAAATGTGACGTACTTAAGCGTAAATAGTATTGCAAGAGGCTCACTTGTACTTACAGCAAAGCAGACACAGCCTGCCGGCCTCTGGAATCTCTTGTCAATAAGTAGTTCATCATGCTTCAGTTTCCAAATGTCTTCCTCTTAAAAAAATGAGATAATTCTCAAGGCTTCCTCTCACATTGTTTCACTTTTCTGTCGTTCTTTAGAGACTGCACATTATCCTAAGTTTCCTTCCATGAAAAGGAATACAGTTCCTACTTTCTCCTAGCAGTTTGCCATCCTCTTCTTTTGAGTTTCTTTTGGGTTTTTTGAGTCATGCTCTAGCGAATTAAATAGCCTTTGCTTGTGCATCAGTTCTAGGCTGGATTAACAGTTCTTAGTGCTGTCGTCCACAAACAGTAGAAGTGTAGCAATACAGTAGGACTAATATGGTACATTTCTATTTTGCCTTTTTGTTACAGTGGTTTGAGTAGTGCTTTTATTTTTTCTTCCATCACGAGCAGACATTGATAAGACAGAGTCAGGTGATCCAGATGTAACTTGATTATTTGCAAAATTAACAAATTCTATATCTGGATAGGGAGGAGCAGAGCAACCAAGCCTTTCACTCTTGCAATATACCTGTACCACCTCTGCTCTACTAAGTGTTGTCTATTCCTGTATTAGTATTCCTGCGATGTTATATTAAGTACTACTGTATTCCTTTAAAAAGTTACCTGCATCCTTGTATTTCAAATCCTCAGATTTTACCCCTCCCTCCAGCATTTCCTTCCTCTCTCATTTTCTTCCCTTCTTTCCATTTTGGTATTGTGCCATGTAAAAGACTTTCAGAGCTTTACCTACCACAAGGAGATGTGTTGTGCCCCAAAATATCTTTAATAATTCTGAATGTGGTACTTAACAGTACTGTTTTTTAGGACATTTGGTCCTTCATGCTTATATAGTAATGATTCCAAATAAAGCGGAGCCATATGGTATTCTTTTCAACACCAAAATTCAGAGATTTTGTACTGAGGTTCCATTTCGTAGTTATGTAAAAATCAGAACATACTGGTTTCTCTGTTCTCTGTGTGTAACTTTAAAATAAATAGACTACTGCTTGCAGGACTCTTCTAGTCAGCCATCTAGGAGAGGAAGGAACTTCGTTTTCTGTGCCTGCACCTCCTGCATACTTCTGTAAGTTACAGGAGTGCAAGCAGAAGTAGTGTGGTCTTCCTGTCTGAGTAGCATCTGGCTGCTGACTTTCCAGTGGCCTTGCAATTGAAAATTGCAATTTCCCTGCCAATGTTGTTCCATTATTCTGTGTGTTTTCCCAGTAAACTGACTTGATTTGCTAAACCCTACTTCTGCACAGACTTCTTGCATTTGACTCTGAGAAAGAAAATTTTCTGATTTTTTTTTTTTTAATAATAGAAAATTACAGGTAAAAGGTAGCTGAAAAATCTGAAGAAAAGTGTACAGTGGTGCCCAGGTGAACCATAGCTAATGATAAAGTTGGTTGCTTTTCTTCGAGAAAACTGAAGCATTTTCTAGACTTCTTGTAATTGTATGCAAGTGCCAGTTAACATTGTGTCTTATATTTTCTTTCAGAAAGATGCAACTGTGTGGCGTAAACCATCAGAGGAATTCAGTGGATACCTGTAAGTTTGCCTGCACAAGAGATACTTTTTTAATGTTCTGTAGATGTGTTCTGTAGAATTTAGAAATTAAGACAGCTCAGCTACACAGATTATCCAGATGGGAAGCTAAATGGATTACCTATTGTGGCTGGACAATTTGTTTCTAGCTTTTCAGGTTGATACTTTAGCATTGCACGGTGTCTAGAACAATAGTGAAGTCTGTGGAACACACCACAGGACTCCCATTGGCTATAGTGAGCAACAGGATCTGCCCAGAAAGGATGGCCTGTAGAGCTCAGAATCAGACCTGGATTCAGTGGTCCTGTGTAAGAGCCTGACGGAGAGATGGGGACTCCAGACGGCTCTTCATATAATGCTGTTTATTGTATCAGGGGTTGTGGGTCGTGGGTAATGCCAGTGGCTGCTGGCCAAAGGTGAGCTGTGTGTCCTGTAATCCTGAAGTCCTGAAGTCCCATTCTATACATGTTACAAAGCATTATATCTCTTTCTTTGTTTTGCATCTTATTATATAACAACCAATTAACATCATAAACAAAATCTTTACATTTACATATAACCTATCAAAACTGCTAAAATTACCATACGATGTTAGTAACTAACCAATCACCTGAGCTAGTAGTTACATGTTAAACTTTGAAAACTTGTTTTGCAGTGGGGTTTTCTTCTGTCTTTGTAAATAACATCTTTCTGTTTGCCTATGCTCTTTTTCTTGGTAGAAACAATGCCTTATTTGCACACCACTCAACCTTTTGGACTTTCTGCCTTCTAACTTGACTAAACCATTGTTTAAACCTTCCAGCTAAACCTTTGTTCTCTCTGCTGCTTCAGCAACCACCTGTGCAAAAATCTCTTTTATATATCAAAACTTGCTTGCATTTCTAGAAAACCTTCTCCTAAGCATTCCTCTCTATAAAACTTCTCTTTTAACTCTTCATCCTTCTCAACAGTCCTGAAGGGTCACTGAGTGATAGCTCAGTCAGTCCTTGGACTCTTGTAGTGACTGTGAGACTTCAAAATACCAAATGTGGGGTTGTGAGAGGGTTGTGTAGGCTTGTTTGTGTGACACAAAGGCCCTTCCTGTGTGAGTTTCTTTCACTGGGTTCTGTTGGTATCTGTAGGTTTAGGTAGAGAAATAGTTACTAGAAAACAGGACTCTGAAGAAACAAAAAGTCCTGTGAAAAGGTAGTATTTAAAATTATCTCAAAGACTGATACACCCCGTATAATTTAAGTCCTGGTGAATCTGCAAGAGTTGGTGGCCCCAGACACCAAGAGTTCCGTGATTGCACTGGCACCAGCAGGTTGTGTAGTTGAGCCATTGCCAGGAGGGCAGTGACTGCTATGTGCAGGTGAAGACCCCAGGGTTGTTTATGCATCTGGAGAACTAAAGGACACTTAGAAGAGCTTTTCAGACACCTACCTGGAAGTCACTGACATGTTCATGTGGTCCTCCAGTTCCAAGTATGCAGCTGAGATGGTCTCCATACAGATTAGTATAAGTGAATATGGGTGAACTGCACAGGTGAAGAGGTTAATCTGTTGCTTGACTATTTGCTGTCAATGACAGCATCTTAATGAATATAAATTATTTTGAAAATAATGATTTTGATGGATTCTTCCCGTTCAGGATCTGGAGGCCCAGTAGCTCAAGAAAACAAAATCTCTAATGTCTACTAAAAATGTCTTGGTTGTATATAGAAATAGCTTGGTTGTACTCCTGTGTTATGATCTGCTCTAATCACAGAGAAGTAAAGAGAACTAACTCTCTGTGAATAAAGCAGAGTGAACCCAGAAACATTTGAATAGTCCCCAAAACTTGATTAAAACCAAATAAGGCTAGATGTTGATACTGGTAAATTGATACATTTTATTTAATAGTAAAAGAGGAATAGAGAAAGGAAGAAAAAGAAAGAAATGGAGGTGTGTTTGGGAGGACAGGGAGAGTGATAGAGGCAGGTTAAGTAGAAATATATTGCCCCTCTTTGGGTCCCAATGATGTCTCATTGCTCCCCCTCAGTCTAGTGTTCTTTGTGGTGAGGGTCCCCCATCCAAAAGTATGGAATCCCATGGATTAATATTCATTTAGGCAAGTGTTAATGCCCAGGTGGCTCCCCTGAGGTGGGGAGGCTTTGGCACTGTCCCTTGCATGACTGGATCTGTATCACTTGCAGCTATGGTGCAGGCTTTGGGGACCCCTTTGAGGGGGCCCTTTGATGGGCCATGACACCTTCTCTGGTGTCTCCCCTGTGGATGTCCCTTGGATGTGGCTTTGCTGGGGTGAAGAGACTCCAGAGCTGAGCTGGTGTGCACAGCAGAGGATGGACTTTCACTGCCTCTGAGCAGAGGCACCCCCAAAATGTCTTCTCCTTCCCTCTTTGGTGTGAGGATCTGTTCCTACCTGACAGCAGATAAGCCTGGAGCTGTGGCCTCCACCACAGGTGCTGAGTTTAATCCTGTGAAAGTATTTTTCTCCCCCAGCCAAGACCTGAGTCACTTTAGCTCATCTCAAATCAACTTACAGTCCAGGGTTTAGTCAGGAGGCCCATTTGAAGTGTTCTGTGCAGCTTTTGTTATACAGTTTTGCTCTAATAGGCAAAAGTTCTTCATAAAACTGAGCCATAAACCACAGCATTTCAGTCTCCAACATTCTGTTACTTCTGCTTTATGAAAAATGTTTTCCCATTGTATTCCTGATCTCCTTTTTACTTAAGGTTTACTTATCTCTGTTGAACTCCCTTGCTAGCCCAGCAATAGGAGAAGAATAACAAGTTGTTACAGTTGTTAAAGAAATAAAAAGGATAATTTTTATCCAAGGAAGGAATTTGCCATTTATGAAATATTAACTGCGTAAAAAAAGACAATTTTTTTTCAGAAGAAAATTTCTTGCAGAGAAGAATAGATGCGCCCATAGATAGATGCACAGATCTTTTCCTGTATTGTTTCTCTGATGCAATTGTCCACTGACCTTACTTCATAGTACCAAGGTACCAAAGTACCATGAAGTAAGGTCGGTTATGTTAACCAAGGTGTTAATGTAAGTGTCCTGTTGAAAATTAATGGATTATAAAGAATTTCTTACTAAATGTAAACATGTTTTTCTAGCTACAAAGCTCAAGGAGTGGTGGAAGATATTACTAACAGAATAGTGGATCATATTCGCCCTGGACCTTACAGGTTAGACTGGGACAGCCTAATGACTTCAATGGATATCATGGAAACATTTGAAGAGGTGAAAACTTATTTAGATTCTTGAGAGAAATGTGAATTGATGAATATATGAATTTAACATTAATTAATTTAACATTTATGTAGAGCAGAGGAATTCCGACAGATATGAACCTTTTCTGGCCTTCCTTTTTTGCATGCATGAGCAGCATTGTGCACACATGCTCTGTGTGACCACAGATCAGGCACTCTGGCAGCACAGTCCTGTTCTGAAGCTTGAAGTTCATCTTCCCATTAATGCTAAAAATAAAGGAGTGAGTCTCAGTTTTCTGAAGGCTACAGTGTGATACTGTGTATGCCAAAGCCATTTCATACAGTTTGCTTTCTTCTGTTCCACAACAAACAGTAGTAATAGTCCACACTTATGGAAGCTGCAGCCTTCCCCTCTTCCTGAAGGGCTGACTTGTGTGACATGGCTTTGTGCTGAGACACAAAATAGCTCACACTGAGGGTCAGGACTTGATAAAGGTAGGTTTGAAGCTGGTTACAGAATAGCTGGTAGCCTTACAGAAGTTGCTTAATTTAGACATTCAGTATGAGTTCAAAACCTTCATCTGAACACCTGGCTTGAACATGGATTGTTTTTTGGTCTGTGTCTGAAGGAAGATTTATATGACAAGGTATTCTTCAAAACAGGCTTTCTTATAATACATTAGAGTCTTTAAAAATTTTATACAGACTCTACTGTGTTATAAGAAAGCCTGTTTTGAAGAATTGTTCACATTTCATTTTATTTTTCACTTAGTGGATTAAAAGTATTTGATAGAGTATCTTAGTACCAAGAGATTCCTCTTGAAATTTGTTCATAGTCCTTTTAGACTTCCCAAGTGCTCCTTGGTGACATAAGAGCCATGTGGCTTTCAGTTCTCAGGCTTTAAATCTTTAAACCTTTATGGTGCCAAATATTCTCTGCTCTCAATTGTAGACTACAAGCCCTTACAACTTCAAGCTTTTGGGCTGAGAGTGGCACAGCCATTCAGACCTCCCTGAATTTCCAGTGTAGTTGACAGAGGCTGTGACCTCTGTGAAAAACGTTAGCTGCCTGTGAGCATTAAGTTTCCCTATATTCATTATGCTAAGATATATTTATTTTCTTACCCTTACAATTCTGTCATTCAATAAGAACTGCTGTGTGATGCGCTATACAACTGCTGGCCAGCTCTGGAACATCATAGCACCAAGGGAGTTTGTTGATTTCTCTTACACTACAAGCTACGAAGATGGGCTTCTGACATGTGGTAAGCTGCCACCTGCCTCTGTTAAATTCTTATTTTGCAACAATTGCTTGGCTTAAGATTTGATTCAGATTTAGAAATAGTAAACATTTCAAAAATGGTCTATGATGGTCTTCAACAAATAAATTCAAGGTGTTTTAACAAATTTAAAAGTGTTTTAACATTTTACATTTTTAAAGAAGCATACAAGTTACTGATTTATCCATTAACCATTCCTCTGTGCCAGGTTTTGCTTATGCCAGCTGTGGGGCAGGAGTGTTAGAGATGAGTTCTCCAGCTCAGGTCTTAGAGCAAACTGGGTTGACTAACAACTTGATTCTAGTAAATGGGAGGAATGTCCTGTTAACATTTGAATTTTTGCTTATCATGCTGTCATGTCTGTCACGGAGTTTGGATGAACAGCAAATTCCATGCATGAAAATACCCAGAAACTTTTAGTGTGTCTGTCACTGCTTCTAGAGTCCCCAACCTGAAGCTTATATAGTTCAAATTTACTGCACATTAATTTTATTTTTATTCTCTCTCAAATTAATTTCCCTTTTTGTTTGTTTGTTTTATTTTCCTTGATAGGTATAAGCCTGGACTATGGAGAGGTGAGGCCAAACTTTGTCCGTGGATTCAATCACCCTTGCGGTTGGTTCTGTGTCCCTCTCAAGGACTCTCCCGGCCACAGTCTTTTGACAGGCTACATCCAGACTGAGCTGCGAGGGATGCTACCACAGTCTGCAGTAGACACTGCCATGTCTAGTACCCTGGCCAATTTCTACTCTGACATCAAAAAGGCACTCAAAAGCGTAGACAAACAATGACTTAAAAGCCTGTGCATTCCTTGCAGTCAGATTATGTTGTTTAGTTTAGCATAGGTTATCTACTAAATTGAGGTGAGTAACACTCTTCCTGAATGACCTTTGTGTTGAGGATCCAAACAACCTTAGCAAGTGCTTTTTGATGTGATAATTGGCATACATTCCCAGTGCACATTGCAAGGTGCTTTTTGCTGCTCAGCACTGTGCAGCTTTGTGAGGAATAGCCTGAATCTCTAAACCCCCAGCTTCCTCAGTAGAAGGCACAAGATGTATGTGTGGGCTTGAAAAATGAAGCATGAGCTCAGCTCTCTCCTGCAGCTTTGGGAACCATGTGTCAGGATTTCGATAGTGCAGGTTGCTGTACCAGCAGCATCTCATTGAAGATGTAATTTTGCAATATAATATATATATATATATTTATATTTATATTTACTTATATTTTTTGATTTTTTTAAAAGTTTGTTCAGTTGCATCTGTAATTTGTTTTTAAAATTTGCTTTGATTTATCATATGGAAATTATATAGCTAAGTTGTTAAATGATACTATTTATAAGAGAGCTATTCATGCTTAAGAGCAAAAATAGGTGTTTGTTATTGGCATTTCTTTGATGTTGTAACTGTAACTTACTTACTGTTGTATATAACAGTCTCAGTTCATAAAGAAATGACCTTACAGCTGATCCAAAGCTCATCTAGGTCATCAGGTTTTTTGTGGTGGGCTTTTATTCACACAGTTCTCAATGGATCTTCAGTGATACCCTGTACTTCTAAGGAATTTTCGACTTAAATTTGCCTGCAATAGTGTGTGGGGGGGGTTTTGTTTGGTTGGGTTTTCAGGGGATTTTCTTTCTGTGTATATTTCTTTAACTGCAAACCCTGGAATTACAAAAGCAACAGAAAGAGCCACTTGTTTGAGTCAGGGATAGGTGTTGCAGTAGCCACAACAGCACAGACTTGCCTGTGTTCTGGTGCTGTGGAGTGTTCTGTGGTAGTGCCCCTAGACTGATCTTTGAAATAAATTAACATATTAAAACATGACCAACTGAAGGCCAGAGCTCAAGCTGCAGAATTGCTCAGATCTGCTGAAGGATACATGGTCTTTTTTGAAAACGTAAATTTCAAGGATCTAAGTGATTCTGACAGATACATAGCAGGGCATTTTAAAAATAACTCTCTCCCTGCTAGGAACATAAATTCTCTTTAAAATCTGGTGTTAAGACTTTAGTGTTGGTATGTGTCATTTGCTCAGGTGACATTGTAGTTATCCCCATGTTATGCCAGTGCTCACAGCGGCAAGTTTAAGTGTGTAGGAGTTAGGACAAGTATTCTGGATCCCTGGTATTGTGGAGCCAGTTGTACACGTACAATCCAGGGACAGGTAATGGACCCTCAGAAAAACAAAAATTCAGATGAAGATCCCCTGCAATATTGGCTGTTTTGACACTGTAGCTGAACTCTGAATAGCTAGGACTTTTTTGTCATTGCTCAATCACAGAGGTAGAAAAAAACCAATACCAAATACAGTGGGGACTTCTTCAACCTCTTTCATGTTTTAAAGTATTTAGTACTATTTAAGACTGTTAAAAACAATGCATCAAACAGCCTTTGGTGTCTTCATGAGCAGAAAATGTTAACTCCTTGTTAGGTTTTGTGTATTCTGCATTTCCCTTTAAATCCCATTAGTCTTCCCATTTTTTTTCTACCTTCCTCATGTCTTCCAAAGTACTGCAAGCTCACGAGGTAATCTTCTACCACCAAGGACACCAAGGAATTGCTGCTAGAATCCTCTCCTTTCTAGTACTGGTAGAGAGGCAATTATGAAATCTCTGGCAGTACTGCTCCGTGGGATGAATGATGACATTATTGTAGAGGAAACTGAAGTATAGCCTATTTTTTCATCCCAGTTACAAAGATTACATGTGCAGTAGATCTGCATATTCATGTCTTCTCTTTTTAGAGCTGCTGGGACAGACTAGTGGAGGGGTTGAGATACAGATGTACTTAGAGGAAGATACTGGCTCTCGATGTAAAAAGACCAGTTCAGATCTGCACAGAGGCACTTCAGTGCTGGAGAAATGGGCCAGAAGGAGCACAAGACACTTAAAGGAGGGTGTTTGAACAGCACCAGGCACTGCAGAAGTAATTGTTCCAAATGCCCATTTTAAGGGTTCTGACACATGTACAGTGTCTGTCCTTATTTAGTATGCAGTGAAATGGGTTTTTCTGCTTTCACTAAAGACAAGTTGGTGAAGCACAGAGCAGCTGAAGAAAGAAGAACTTGAGCCTAAAGTAAGAAAATTTCTGGTGTATTTTTGTATATTGATACATCTAATAAAAAACTCAGCTATAGACTAATAACAGAACCCGAATGTCCAATTTCAAATGTATTTATTTGAAGCTGAAATTTTCATTATTTTTATATAGCTATAGATGGAGAGGGAAGAGGAACTGTTCTTTAACCAGAGTACATCAGAACCAAGAAAGCCACATATCAGAGCCTCTTCTTCCACTCTTGCATTCTTCTCCTCCTGAGTTAGTGGATAATCTAGGTGGAGCCAAGAGGGTTAAAACAGGAAAGCAGTGGCAAGGACAAAGTGCAGGAACCCATGTTTTGCTTATGCAGAAGAAATGGGAGACAAAGTAAATGATTAGTATAGATTTTTATCACTTAAGAATATAGTTATCCAGAAGTGACTTCTGAACGAATTGCCCAAGAATAGCAGAGGTCTGGTTTTGCTAAGCCATTATCATGTATATAGACACATCAAAATTATTTTTATATGGCTAGTATTTTTTTAAACTTACTTTTTAGAGGTTTGGGCAATGTGACACTTTGCTCTTCGGCACTTCAACTAGGTGGTTTGTATAAGTGTGGGTAAGGTGACTGAAGATAACACAATTTTCATGTTTGGGTTCTGTTCCTCATCTAAAATCTCTGGCATTAAACCTTGCCTATAGATGAGCGGAAGGGTGGGGAGATGGGGTTAAGCTCAGTTTAGAGGCAGTCAAAGTACTCTACCACAGCTGGTTGGGAGGTGGACCAGTACTTCAGAGAGATATTCTATGCACAGGGCCTGATCTCAATTTTGATAAATTTATAAATGTGAAACATGATGAACTTATAAAACACAGAGCATATAATTCCACCAGCAACCATAAGTAACCAGAACAGTTTTGATGGTGTGACCTGGTGGTTCAACCTAGGAGGTTCACTGCTGGTTTTGCGTGTGAACAGAAAGTCAGAGTCTGTTTTAACAGACTTAACAGGGTTTAGCTTACTGTGTTCAGGATTTAAGCAATTGTATTTGTATTTTCATTGCAACTGCAGAATAAATTAAAATAATGAATTCCAACAGGCTTGTGATGTAGCTTTGTCAATACTTGTGCAGCCATATGTAGCATTTATGTCCAGTGATGTAGTTCATCTTCAGCTGTATGGTGATCCCTAATGATACCAGTTTGTTTCCTTAAATTTGAAAGCCAAAAAGCCTGCCTTCACTTAGAAACTTGATTTAGATTGAGGAAAATGCCCAACTGAAATGTCTTGAGAGCTGTACAATAGGATGTACAATCCTACAATGTAGGATTTTCTCAAGGCTTCAGTTTTAAAAATACATACAGGAGTTTTTTTATGATGATCCCATGTTTGTTGTGTAAGAACATTATTATTTTGGCTTAGTATTATTTACCTTTTTGTATGTTTAAGAAGTGATCTATTAACCATAAACATTAAGTTAATTTGAAACATGAGCATATAGCACCTAGCAGCATATAGATATATATTAGGTGTATAAAACAAGCTGCAACATGTATATTGACATGTATTTAATTAGCACCTACAGAAATGAAGAAAATCCCTGTATCTTCTCTGAAGCATTCCCTTGTTTCTCTTGCAAAGCTGGCATAAAGGCAATAGAGCTCTGTAGCATATGACTTCAGTGGAAAGGGTTATAGCCTTCTTCCATTGCTGAGAAAAGGAACTGCCACCTCTGTGATACAGCACACTCTTGCAGGGCACGTATCATGTCAGCTTCTGCAAAGTGGATTATGGATACGTATAGAGGCCACTTGGGATCTCTGGAAAATCCTTAAGGACATTACTTATTAGAATTGTTAAAAGAAAACATTAACGTTCAAACCCATTTCCTGGTGAAAGGTAATAGAAAGATGGGAGAGATTTTAACCTATGCTAAATAGTAAATTTTCTCTGGAAAATAATATATCCTGAAGTTCTAAACCACAGTTTAAGCTTTGTAACACATTCTGCCTTTTCCAGTCCTCATTGGGCTGTGCTGGTGACTGAGTTTTATGGTTCAGATAGGGACTGCTTATCATGGAGTTAACCTTCCTTGGAGTTGTGCCACTAGCAGGGAAAAAGCAGACACAGGTGGTGACAGCATATGGCAGAAGATACCTATGCATGTTTTGTAGCTGGCCCACATGATAAGAAATGCCACATCTGGATTAAAGAGCCTCAAATACCACACCTTACCCAGAACTGCCTTCTCCAGAGAGTTACTTTTTACAAAATGTTTCTTTCAGTGTGCCAAGACAGTAGGACAACCTAATAATCCTTAGAAGGTTTTCTTTGATACGGGTAACCTAAATGGAACTTTAGAAGATGAGGTACTGCCCAGAGTGTAACCAGAAACTGGCCTTGTTCAAGCCCTCACTGGATCAGTTTGGCTTTTCCTTGGGATACAGAGGGGTAGAAAACACTTCCTGAGATCTGGGCCTTGTTGACCTGCCTGTGAGCACAGACCCCTCTCTGAGGCAGTTTATAACCCTGGAGAGAAAATTATATTGCCAAGATTCCCTGACCGTCTCAGCGTGTCAGTCTGAGAGCTGCCTGCAATTTGGGTTCCAGTCGGGGAGCAGTGCTGCTGAGGCATTGGTGTAACTAATTCCAGCTCCAGGGTGCATTGGGCAGGGCAATGCTCAAGCAGGTGCATCTGAGCAGCAGCAAACATGAGGTTGATCAACTCATGTTATTTGGGTGCCATACACCCTCTCCTTGTCTGTATGCCTAACAGGATTTCAAGCTCCTCACAATTTGAAGGGGAAAGGGAAGAAACCACAGCATGCCTGTTTACTGGACTGTAAGCCACGTCTCTACAAATCACCATCACTTCTGCATACAGGATTAAGAATGCAGCCTGTATGTGCATAGGCATACCTGCAGAATTTCATGGTCTCCCTGTGTCAATCAGCTAAATGAAAATAAAGTTTTGTATATGCTCAACATGGGCAAAACATCTTTCTGTTCTGCTGAGTGCCTCCCAGCCCACACCATGGGAATAGAGCTTCAGTGGAAATGAAATTGAGGAAATCTAATGCCCTCCACAAGTACCAAAGAAGTAAGGAAGAGGGAAGAGACCCTCCATGCACCTTTTTTTTTTTTTTTTAATGAAAAAAG
>VXBU01017481.1:24290-76823 GCA_013400315.1 Bombycilla garrulus | reverse complement strand
TCTGGGATATGTACAACGTTGAAGGAAACAAGCGCTTGAGCTGCTGAGAAAGACATCATAACTACAAAAGCCCAGGGCTTTTTAAAGAAGAAGACTGCACCAGGCATCAAAGAAATGCAGAAATTTGGTAGTTATGAAGCAGGATCATTATGTTTAACTCCCCAGCTCTCCTAACTCATGAAAAGTTCCTCTGACTTCTTAATTCTTTCTTATTTCCTATTTCCTTATTTGTCTCAAGTTCACTATAAAACCAGTGTAATGTGCTGTATCATGAGCTCCAACTCAGCTGTTATGCTATTTTTAAGAGGTCAGCCAAAAGCAAACAGCCCTTTAGCTCCAGGGGGAGCTCAAAGCCAGCTCAATACTTGTCGTCTTCCTTCCTTTGGTCTTTCCACTGCCCTTTTCCATTCTGTTATGGAGGTGTGACCAAGATGATTTAATGAAACTGCAGTAAGAATGTATGCCTTGCATTAGCTGGGAAAAAAATCAGCAACATCCATGGAAGTGCCACGTAAGTGTTTTTTTGTTTTTTTGGTTTTTTTTTCATGAAGCACTGTTGCCATGCAAAATGCCTTATAAGGTTTAAAATAGTTAATTTCTTACAGTTCCCCAGGATGGAGAGATTTTGTAAAATCATCTCCCACAAAAGGGTATGAAGGGACTTTGCATTCAAGCAGTCTGCAAGACTAAGAAGTTGTAGGCGGCAAGAATAACAAGATGCACCAGTATGAGGCAAGAGGGAACACCACTGAGGGTGACAGATAAGGGAACAAAGCAGAGATAAAATAAAAATTCCTTTCAGCATGTCAGTCATGCAACGTTCTCCATTCAGATATCATTATGCAGGTTTTGACAACATAGCTCAAGACAAAGAGTAGTCAACTAAAGGCAGACAGTTGACAGGAGTCAGCTAAAGACCTCTGGGGTAAAGGTTTGGTGTGCTGCTGAGAGAGGAGGATGCTGAATGAAGAAACACATTAATAACCTTTGGATTAGGTTGCAGAAAACAAATCATTGTGATAGATGAACTGTTAACTGCAACAAAGACTTTTGGCTTTGTAAAATACTTCCCAGTTCAAAGAGCTGCAGAGCTAGCGTGCACAAGGAGGTGTTAAATTTTTTAATCACTGGAAGTAATTGAGAAAAAGGGACACAAGCATCTATTTCACATAACCGAACCTGGGGCACAGCGGAAGCCTGGACAGCCCCTAGTTCTGTACTCTACCATTAATAACAGATTTAGTTTGTGATTCAACTGTTAACTTTTGAAGGAAGCAGAGCAGGGGAAGTGCTGTGCCAAGCTAGAATTCAAGCTAGACTTTGCAATATGAACAATTAATACCCATGATAACTCCTCTTTATGAGGAAGACTGTTGTGCCTTGCTCTACATTGAGCATTAGCTGTCAGCAAATAATAGATGTAACCTTTTCTAGATTTACTAGTTTATTTAGCATCAGATCAGTCAAACCACTTACTAAAAACAGACATCCTAGCATCAAAGCATTTTCTCATGGTTTATCAGCATTCCCATGCAAACACACAAGGAGGTACACTGGTCCCACATACAATACATGGAAACAGCAAAATTTTTCTGGTTCAAATTTCTCCCTGGTTCACTTGTACAGTGTCAGAAAGTTATTACACAAACAGGCTTAATCAGAAGCAAAAGGGTACAGCAGACTGTAAACTGATATTTAGTTGCTTACATCTTTGCTAGTAGGAGAAAATGGTATTGACAATACAGGATTTCTTACACATTAAGCAGTAAAATAAGGAGTCAGGAACACAGGACATGGAGCTAATTTGAGAGAGTTTGCTGTATATATTTACAACATTCTTCATTGTTATTAGAGTTTAGCATCCACTGCTCTGAGATCAATGAGCTTCTGTAACAGGCTTATAAAATACTTTGTGTAAAAGGCACCATTTTCCTGTTTGTCTTGGAAACATCAGCGCACACCCTAACCATCCAGCATATAGTATTTTTGCATTAACAAAAGCAAAAAATTCCCTCTTTGTAGTCCTCATCCAGCCAGGAGCCTCCAAACCAAGGCCAAGACAGACATGCACCTTTCATGTATCACATTTCTTCAGGTTAAAACCAGTTTAAGCTGATGAGCTCCTTACTGTGGGTGTGGAGCAGCCTAACTCCTGGGGACTAACAAACTTCTTCCCCCAGGCCAGACAGCCTCAATGACTCTTCCCTCCTCCTGCTCCCTGACAAGCTGGAGCAGCCACCACTGCTGTTTTGCAAGAACATCCTGGTCTCAGTGGACTTGGAAGTTCAGGGTTAACAGTTGGACTGCATGATCTTTCCCAACCAAACTCTTCTTAAGGTCTTTCCCAACCTGAATGGTTCTGTGGTTCTATGACTAGGGTTCACCCTCCACCTCTCTATTTTTCCTCTCCCTGAGCAACTAACCATTTCAGAGGTAATTTTCTTATGAGCACAGGCCTCTCAACACTGTGTATTCCAAAAAGTAAAGCTCAAAAAATTCCCAAAACAACCAGACCCCAAAACAATGTCCTCTTATGGAAAATTAAGTAAAATTCCTGCTATTTAATCAGAAGCGTTAGCATGACATCTCATGAGGATGTGGTGTGAACAAGGATGTAGTTCTTGCGTTGGACAGCACAAAGAAACAGTTTGGGTTAGCTCTCAGCAGTTAGTAGTCATAAATATCCTTGTTTCTAACTACTTTCAGTAAAAAGCATCTTAGTTTGTAATTATTGTCTCCCTGCAACCAAGATGGTAATGATTTGAGCAGACCAAACAAGGCACCTATCACTACACTGAAAGTAGTACATTGATGATGGCACCAACCTTGGATGCTCTGCAGGGTCCTTGTCATTCCCAAAGAAAATACTTCTTAGGGAGGACACTGCTGCAGCAGAGTTTAGGACATATTGCAAAGATATTTCCATCTAAATATACATACAGTCCATTTGCTTAGTTTCATGAAATATTTCTTGACCAATTTCAGTTTTCTGTGAAAGACTAATTCAGGCCCCATAGCAAGCTGAGGGAGAGATGACTGGGGGATGTATTAATAGTACTACCAATACAACTTCAATGTCTTAAAATGGAGAGTCGGGTCAGTGGTGACGTTTTTCCACCTGGAGGAGGCTGTCACTGGATAGATATGTTTGCACTACTTCCGTAAACATGGCTGGTGCAGATGTCAAGAAAATAACAGAAATCAAGAAACTTGAAACCTCGGAGTTTACATTTATAGACATTTTTCACTTTATCCTTTGTTGACATAAAGCTAAACAGGAGCCTTTGGTGTGTTTGCAGGGTTCTCTGGTGTGTGTATTGTGCATGGTTATTGTGCAGTGTTATTTGGGGATTTGTGTAGCTGTGCTTGTTCATGCAAATTTTACATTTGTAAGTAACATTGTCATGCTTTGGGATCTGAGGGCTGATAGGATAGTGCAGACCCCTATGCACAGTTCTGTGGATGAATAAATATGACTCAGTGTCCTCTAGAACATACTATCTCTGGGACAGATCATATGCCATTTGCAGCTGTAAATCAAACTAAATGGTTTGTCCTCAGCTTCTAAGTGACCAGAATAGCTGGTTAGAGTCATTTGACATAATAATTTCAATTTGAAAAGCTGTCCCAGATCCACCCAACACAGGGATAATAATTACAATCTTTTTTCTTGTTGATGGACTTTCCCTGTGTGTACTTATGCAGATAAAATGATTGGCTCCAGAGTTTTGTATTAAAAAGCAGATCATTATTTACAGTTCTGGGCAACAAATGGGAGCAAGTACACCAAACTGACTGCAGCTTCTTCTGCCAACACTGTAAATACCAATGCTGCATAAAATATGAGTCTAAGTATATCAATTCATATTATGAAAACAATATTAAGAAGGTCACTGGTCATAGCACACATATTTTTCAGTTCCTAAGCGTGACTTATCTCTTTGGATTGACCTAAACAGAAGGAAAAAGGTGCTGTTGACAAAGGAGCTTCTTGCTGCTGAGGAGCAGAACCTGACATGGTGCTGTTCTTGTGCCTTTGTGCTCTGAACTCCTCATCCTGCATCTACAGCAGCCCAGATGCCTTCATTGTCTTTTAGGAAAATAACCCAGGAAGCTCAATTATTTTCTGTTTCTGTCTGGCATTTGCTGCAAACCACTGAGCTATTTCTGTTAGCCAGGTATAGGATCTTAAGAAAGGAATCTGAAGGTGCCAAAAACCAGCATGAATCTGGGAAATGGAGAGGGAAGAAGTAGAAATACCTCTCCCTGGGTACTAACTGGCAGTAACAAATTACACCAAGGGTTGCTTACAGAGAAATACATGTGTACTTGACTGATGAAACCCAGACTCTTCTGGGAGAGCAAGTGCAGAAGTGAAACCATCTGATGGAACCAAGAGCAATAGCAGATTTGTCAGGGCAGAAAAGCTGAAACCTGCCAGGTGTCAGATGGCTCTTTACCCACTGACTGACAGCTGACAGCTGTTCCTGGGTGCCCCTGGGCCAGGAAAAAAAAAAAGATTAACCACAAAGTGGAACAATAACAATAAGCCATTGAGCCGTGAATGTTAACACTTGTTCTTGAAGCCAGAGTTTCAAATGAAAAAAAATCCCTTTCTTTTGAGCTTTGCTCTTTAATGTATCTTCCTATAAAAGGAACTCTGTGCTGCTTCACAGGGACAAACACGTGCTGTTTAATATGCTTTGGCCAATAAACATCTTCCTGATATACAAATAAAGGGCCAGACTGTTCTCAGTCACACATGCTGTGGGTTGAGCATCACTGGGCAGGGCCTCTGTGCAGTTTGGGACAGCTCAAACTCATCAAGAAATGCTGTGCTTGTGTCGTCACTCCTCTTCAACCCCTGCACTGAGCACACAAAAGGAAGGCATTGATATAATCTTTTTCCCAGCTGTGTCTTGGAAGGAGCCAGAGCTGGGCAAAACTCTGTACCTCTGTATTTGTTATCTTTCATACCTTGATATGCATTACTGAATTTCATTCAGCAATGATCTATGCATAACAGACTGTTAATCATTATAGTTTCAGGTCCAGATGAGTAATGCTGGTAAGGGACAAAAGATGTCTTAAAAGGTTGCTGCAACTTTAAATTCAGGCTTGACTCTCAGAGATTGTTCAGCAATCTCTGCTTCTTATTTGATAAATTTATATATTTATGTGCTCATAAATGTGTACCTATTTGGATTTTAATCTAAAATTTTACTGCTTAATTCAGAATTGGGCCACTTCAAGTATTCCATTGTATTCCTGCTTCTATACTATGCCTATTCCCACAATATTTGAATGCCTTCCAATAATAACTAAGTTCATGACTTCATTAATATTCTCTTTTCCACTCTGAAGGGGTAGAAGAGGATGTAAGTATTTGCTGAATTTTTAGTTGTATATCGTTCTATCCTTATATTAGTTAGTAGATTCACAGTCCAAAGGATGCTCTTCACTGTCCCTCCAGCAATCTTCTAAATTACTCTGGCCATAAATTTTACCTCCGATATCTAAAGAATCTGCAGTCTTGCCAGTAAGAGTTCATATATCTTCTGGAACTAAGATGATAAAATAATGAAATCACAGAATGGGTAAAGCTGGAAGTGACCATCAGCTTGGTCATCTGGTCCCACTTCTCTGCTCAAGCAAGGTTTTCTAAAACACATTGCTCAGGATCGTGTCCAGGTTCTGGAACATCTCCAGTGAAGGAGACTCTACAGCCTCTTTTGGGCAATCTCTCCCTGTGTGTGGACACCTGCACAGTAAAGAAGTTCTTCCTCGTGTTTGGGGGGAATATCCTGGACATCAATTTCTGCCTATTTCCTCTTGTCCTATTGCTCGGCACCATGGAGCAGAGCCTGCTCCATCCTCTTGGCACCCTTCTTTCAGGTATTCCCATATATTAATGAGGTCCCCTCTCAGTAATGCCTTCTTAAGACTGAATAGGACAAGCTCCCTCAGCCTTTCCTCATAAGAGATCTGCTCCTGTCCTGTCATCATCTTTGTAACCCTCTGCAAGCTTTGCTTTAAACTAGGTAAATATTTCACTCCTATTCTTTTCCCTTGTTCTTCCTTATTTTATTTTTCTGCAATACAGCTGATGATATTTTTTTCAACAAAACATGGTATTGTGCAGGGGTTTATCAGGGAATTTTATATAAATTTCTTTATACAAAAGAAGAATAAACTCTATATATGTTCCAACTGAATTAACTTTGATAGGGAGTAGAGGATATTCTTTGAATTTTATTCAAAAATTCAAAAAAATTCTATTTTATTGTTTTATAAAGTAACTTTACTGATGTTCTCTTTGTTACCTTTGTTATCTTCAGGACTTGTGTGTATCTGACACTAGTCTTGAGGTCTAACTGTGTATATTTCTTTGTCAGCTTCTGATTTTTTTTTGTTACATGAATGCCACGCCTCCATAATCTATGCATTTATAACCTCAGCAGTGACAAGGTTGGCTCAGACACACAAAAGTGAGTTCTCCAGCAGAAACAGCCTCTGCACAACCCCGGTGTCAATGCACTGTGCTGATGCTTTTGTCTGTCATTCTATAAACAGGCAATGTGCAGGACACCGGGCAAGGATCTGCAGGGAGTTCTTCATCCCGTACTTTCATTTCTTAAAAACCCAGAGATAACTCAGCACGTGTGCAGGAGCTGAGGGACATTTATCTAGAAACAAGGGTTCATTTTCTAGGGTCCTGCTGCATTTGCTGCTTGTCAGATGTTGCTTTCCTTTTGCTGGGCAGCAGAAAATGTGGTGTAGTCTTCACTTCTCCCATGGCTGCCAGCTGTGTCTGTGTTCCACTTGCAGTGTGAGTTGTAGGAGAAGGTGATTCATATGAAAAATGTGGAGGCCTAGCTGCCAGTGAGCCACAGCCTCCTGCAGCCTGACCCTCCATGCTGGTCTGAGTGATTTCAAAAAAATTTTTGGTTGATGCTTTTATCTTGCTCTGCTGCCACACAGCTTTTCGGAGCATTTTGCTCTATTCACCAAGGCAAAGGGGCTGATGGGCAGTTTTTGTCACTACATGTGTCCAACAGCCTGCTCATTTGTGGGGACAGAATCCTTAGTACCTACCGTTCTTCTGAAGAACCTGTTGTATCAAAAACTTTTGCCTTGATGGTATTCTACATTCAGAAGTTTGATTATGGTGTGTCTGCCTCTTTACAGCATGTTTGCACACTGTAAACCACAAACTTCAGCTAACAAACCAGCATCAGACTCACACAGTGGAATCTATTGTGTCATCCACAAAACTGCAAGAAAAAGTGTTTTAGATTACAGGAAATCTGTTCTATTTTGGAGGGAATCTTTCTGAACTTGGGAAAACTCCTGCTGTGGTGCAAGGGCAGGACTTGCTTAGATATTTAACAACTGTTTGATCATCATCTTATCTCTAAAATATGAGACTACAATTGGCTAGTGCTGCAATCGGCTTTTAAAGGAAAAGTTTTGCTAAGTTCAATTACTTCAAAAAGATTTTAAGATTTCCTCTTTTGTACTTGAACAACTTTGCTAATCTGTTAAACATTGTAAAAAATTAAAGCTTAGGATTTCAATAGAAAAGAGCGCAAGTGACTTTCTTCTAAGCTTATAACCACAGATTTGGAAACATCTGGTCCATCTCCAGTAGTCTTCAAGAGTGTTCACATTTTTCAGGCACAGTAAGACACTGATGTTGCACATCCCGATTTGCACTACAACAGATGCCACCAGGACGTGATTTTTCAGACAAAGCAAATGCAAGTAACTCTTGTCTTCCAGTGCATGCATACACCCAAGTCCTGTCATGCATCAGCAAATATATCAGCCAGGCACAGTGTTTTACTGAGTCACATACTGGTAAACACAGACTCAGCACAGACATCTGATTTCTTAATTCTCAGTATGATGAAAGAAAACAGAGAAAAAAAAAAAAAACAAAACAAAACAAAAAAACCCACCGAAAACAACTGAAACCCCAGAGCATTTATACACAAAACTGAGTTGCCTCTGAAGATCATGCTGTCATAGAGAGGTCTCCTATTGGAGGGCATCAGTTTATAGTTATGATATGTTGTGCTATAATATAGCAAAAACCACCATTGTGAATCAGCTAGGACCACTTTTCAGCTCAACAAACTGTGACTAAGATGAAGGAATTTATGCTCAAACTCTTACACATGTGTTATTGCACAGCCAACTCCACTTCTGCAGGTTTGAAGCAATTCTCCCAAATGCAGGATAAAATGTTGCAGAAATCCAGCCTCTCCCATCAAACTTCCCTGCTGAACTTCAATGACTTCACCACAGTATAAGAGGGTGGAGTAAAGTTGCTGAGAATTGCGTTTTTCCTGCAGTGACCTCAAAGGAGGTAAGACAGTAAAAAGTAAGACAGGTGGATGTACCTATGATCTTCTACAAGGTTATTAGTCTTTCTGTACTTGTTTCCAAGGGAAAAATCTCTAAAAGAGAGATTGTATATATGCTTGTATACATGCTATGCCTCCACCAGATCTTTCAGTTGACGTCAAAGTGTGTTCCTTAAAAACTGAATGAATGCATGTACCTTAAATTTCAACCCTTCTTAGTCAGCAAAATCTTTTGTACAGTTCAAAGAGTTCTAAGAAACGAATAAAAAAAATCTCAAGTATAATAGATTCATTAGCATGCATTTTCACCCAGTAAAGACAGGATCTTTAATCCTCCTTTATATATTAATTTAGAGCATATTTTATTTATTAAATCTACAATCTGAATAACATTATCCTTTAATTTCATCAGGAAATGTAGTTATTGAATGTTTTATTAAAATTGTGTTTTTTTCAGTAGTTGCTATATTTTTTCAAGGCAAGTTGTGCAAGGCCTAACAACAACATAAAAACAATTAAAGTTAAAGAGGAATGATGATTGTATTAGGATGTTAGGTAACTATCAGTATTAAAAAGTTTAACAAGCACAAATGACTTTTTTGTACATCAGGTTGTTTTTGCCATTTTTGTAATATATCAATACAATAGTTACATGCTGTCGAATAGATAACAAACAACTGTAAGTGATTATACACACTGATGCACATTAGTTTTTCAATTCCTATCAATCACATCCAAATAAAACATCAAGATAGCTGAAGAGCCTGACCCTACTTTTGCAAGCTGATTGATGCATACAGCTCCTAATTCAAGACACTGCTCTGGGTGGATGCAAGATCAGTGCTGGAGGGGTCCTCTGTTAGGAAAGCGTGGGCTAATTACAAGTGGAAACTGCTCACTCATGAGGTTCAACTACCCAGGAACCAACTAGATTATATTACTTTCTCCCAGACCTTGCCTAAGATTGTTTCCCCAAAGCAAAATCAGTAAATTGTGGAATAGCTTCCTTCAAGCATTTACAACTTATTTAAATGCAGATTATTCCTTTATTCCTATAAAATGTCTTATAGCTGCAGATTAGAATTTAATGAATAAATATAATGGTATGCCAAAAATTTACATGTACTCTAATCCTTGTTTAGTCTATTGTTTTGCTAACGCTTTACTGTGGAATGAAATGGCAGAAATCTGAGTAATTTTGGTTGTTATTAAAATACTGTATATAAACAGGAAAAGTCAGAATAAGGCATTCTCAATGCAAGCTGGAACAGTGTATGTTTTCACGCCCAGTGGAACTACCATTTCAATTTCTTCTCAGAAGTAGTGGAATGTTTCTTTTGATTTTTTTGGTTTTGTTGTTTTTTGTTTGTTTGTTTGTTTGTTTTTTGCATGTAAATCCCCAAATACTTTTTCAGTTTTACAGATAAAAAACATTATTTCATACATCAGTTTTAAAAGCATTGGTTTGGTATTTCCTTCCATTTTGTCTGCTGAAGGACCAGGAACCTGGAAGGAAACAGCTCAAAGAAACTCACAACATAGATAAGACACCTACTTCCACAAAACCAAACAAAATAGCATTTTGTTTCAAATGCCACCTAGGAACACTAGATAGATGAAGTATACACATTATGGTAGGTAGTTAATAATCCCCATGTTTTCACCTGATGGTATTACTGCAAATTACACTGTTTCCATGACATGCCTAATGGAACAGTTTACTATTTTCATAAGCAGTCACATGCACTGAAGGTAGGATCACCATGTGGGGCCTGTGGCACCCCGAAGCAGAACCAGAGAGGCCAAGCTCACTAATCTCTCTTGCTGGATGACAAGGTAGCTGGTGTATGGAATGACACATTTCCACCCACATGAGTGAGCAACACTGACCTAAGGCATTTCCTCTGGAGCCACTGTTGCTGCTCCCTGTGTGGGCTCCTCCACGGGCTGGGGGTCGTGGCCGGGGTCCGCGCTGTGGCCAGGCCTGTGGCTGTCGTGGGTGCTGTGGCTGCTGGCGCTGCCGAGGCGCGTGGAGGCCACCACTGCTTTCACGGCGGCCTGGGAGAGAGAGGACCAAGCAAACATTCTTTAGGGGACACGGCCCATTGGCAGCGTGGCTCCAGCACTGCCCCGAGAGGGGACACAACTGCATTTAGTCTTCCTGTGAATGTCACCTTCGGACACCTGCCTGGGCCCAGGTGGTTTAGAAGGCCGCCTGGAATACTGGATTTTCAACTATACCTGCTTTTGTTTGTTTGTTTGTTTGTTTGTTTTTGGTTTAAAATTACTTAAAGTGTCCTGTGTTGAAGTTGGAGGGCTAAAAAACAAAGTAATCATCTTCTGTCATAATAATAACAAACAGTATTATCATTGATTATTCCATGAAAATTTCACGAAGGAACAAATATTTATCACTATTGCACTGCTGCATATTCCAAGCACAATATTGTGGAGCACATGGGCTCCTTCCTAAGTATAGACATATAAAAAATACACACTGGGGTAGGGTTTCATATCACATGAAATATCACAAAATGAAGACACATGTGAAGACAATTATATTAGCCCTTGCCTTGAAGAGTTTTATTACTGAAAAAACTGGATGTACAGAGGTGAGGAAAATAAACGCTAATTTCAGTGTGTGACAACTCAAGTTATTTTTGACTTGGCAGCTTTTACTTAGGCAAGAAAGAAGGTGATCTGCAGGAAGAGATGAAGAGTATAGAAAGTTTTGTGGATTTTTTGGAAAGATTACACACACACACACACACACACACATAAAACAATCCTACATAAAAAGAAACAAACAAAAAACTCCCACAAAGAAATAATAAGGAAAAAAATATGTTAATGAAAGCAGATAACATAAACATTGTCAAAAAAAAGAAAAAAAAAAAAAAAGAACCAACTACAATAGCTTATGAAGAAATACTGTAAGGCATAAACCAAAGAAGGTGGCAAGACTTTTGAGAGACTAGACCTCTTAAAGGAAAAATCACAGACATCCACATTAGTGGTGAGAGGACTTTGGAAAACTGATTACAAACAAAACAAGCCACTCAATGATACTCTAATGTCTAAAGGCACAGTCAATGTAATTTACTCTCACAAGCTGTGTTGGATGTTTATAAAGCAAATTCAACACAGCCTATGAGAAACCAAATCCTGACTGAGACATTTAGAGTTACCCTTTAAAATTTGTCTTTACGTAAAGAAAGCCTGCTGGTGGACTTTTATGTTGAGAAAAAGGAGATAATTATATATTATTCTTACTAATAAAACAACAGTTAAAGCATGTACTCACTACTTTGATGTCTACTTTAGTTGGGTTTTTTTCACCAGGAATTAGTTGTCTAAACATTTATTGTTTCTTTACAGATATATTTGTGGAAAATTATTAACTCTACAAGAACTGCTAACTTCAGTCAATCCTCTTAATAATTGTAGATTTGGTAATTTAATCTTTAACAGAGAAGAACTGAAGAAATAAACTTATAAAAAGTGTGAGTTTGTAATCACAAAAGGATAAATTGATTTACTGTAGAGGCCTAAATAAAATGAGCTACAAAAAACATATCTGATGTAAAAATACACAGAAAAACAAAATCAAAACATCAATGGGAATTATATCTCTGAGAATTTTGGAAATTAAAAACCAAATTTCTTTGCCCTGTAGAGATTCTCTGCTACAGTTCTCTACTAAAAGAAATAACAAAGCCAAAGTTAAGGCTCAGTTTTTTGTGAATTGATTTTTCTATGGAGTTTACTAAAGCTCTCAGTTAAGTTGCTTTTTACTCTTATTCCCCAGGGGCTACAAGGGAAGCTTCACTGTAGCTGTTGCTATCAATTTCTATGCTTAAATATCCCTGGAATTACCTCCTGAGCAGATAAAAATTTTTAAAACTGAAAGACAGATTAGGGGAGAAGAAAGTTTCCTGATACTGTGTAAGTCAGGTGCCCTAAAGATGTTTCCCTGCTTCTTCCCATGATAGATATGTAGATTGGATGGTAAAGGAGCATCCTGGGGACATTTTATGGACCTACAGATCTGAAATGCTGACTCTAGTTCATACAGAAGGATGGCTTAAACCCCCTACTTTGTATTGATAGGTATGGGTAACTCAGGGTGGGGTAAGGGATCAAAATATGCTTTAACAGACTAATTTTCTTATAGATGTATGGATTCTCATTTAGAAATAACTCACTATGTTGTTCTTTCTGGTCAGTATTCTAAGAATGCACTAGTAATACAGGACAGATGGATGAAAGAAAGCAAGAAAGGAAGAAGGGAAGAAAAGATGGAAAGTAAGGCCTTTGTGAAAGCTGTGTACATCCTCAGCAGTCCTATCTGTGTGAATAGAGTTTTCAATCAACTTCACACATTTCTTGTTTATTTGGCTTCAGCCACTGACTGAATCAGCTTCAAACTTCTTCAGTCTTCATGACATATCTTAAATAAAAAGCTTCCATAACAGAATGGAATATTGTCCTCAAAAATGTGCAAGGTTTCTGCAAGGCTACTAATTCAATGGCATGCTTTCATAGCCAAAACAGAGACTCTGAGCAGAGACTTGCCTTAAGTTTACGCCGGGCATTGAATTCTTGAAGTTTCTTTTGTGCATTGTCCATATGTGCAAAGTTTATTGCCTTCCCTGTGACCCATGGGTGCTGCAAAGCCTGTAGTGTGGTGAGGCGTTTCTTGGGGTCTAAAACAATCATCTTTTTAACCTGTATCGCAAGCAAGAAATACAAAATACCATCAATGTTATTCTTCATTCAAATTTACAGTTTTGCATTTGGGGCTCTGGTGTTGGTTTGGGGAGTGTCTTAGGTGAGACATTCTAAGATACCAACAAGAATTTTAATTTGTGTCTTTGCAAGTGTTTTGCTTCTGGCATTTCTTGGTCCTCCATAAATAACATCTGATTAAGACAGCAAATAAGGGGGAAGAGAGAAGAGAAAGAATCAACTGATTACCAACATATTAAGGGCATGTACCAATGCGGATGACCTGTATCTATCACAGGCTCTTTCATGTCTGAATTGTCACAAAAACCCTAAGAGATTCTGAAAATCTCTGAGCAGTATCTCTAATTTTGGATTTGGACAAGTTTTAATCTGGATTAGAAGGTTTAATTATGCTTATGCCGCTCATGCAGATTTGTACCACGCAGTCCCTGTCAGGTATATCACAAAGGAAATGTTTCTTTCAGTCACTGTAAAACCTCATGTACACATTAAAAAAAAAGCACTGTACAAGTGTTTCTGTCTTAGCCCACTCTGAAACTAATGTGTTTACACCATTCCTCCTATCACCAAAGCCAGCAAACCTAGATATCTACAAACATGACAGTAGGAAAAAATATAGTGACAGTAGTTCGGGAAAAAGGCACTGCAAACATACCCCTGAGACTGGAGATGGTCCTGCTGGATACAAAGTGTGTCCAGTCAAGCCACATTCCATGGGTTTTATTGTATCTCCGGACAAGTGGTGTTTTAAAAAAAGAAGAAGGGTGAGGATGGAGTAACAAAGTACATAGATGGCACTCTGCAGAGCCACATTTACCCACACTTAGCCTTACTGCAAATCCTCTTGGAGCAGAGTGCTAGTGATGGCACAGGGCTCCCCTGGTCCTATGTGCCCAAGGGTAAGGAAAACTTGCTTTAGGGTTCTCTGGAATCTCCCTACTTCAGGGCACCAACCAAAGCTAAAGAAAGTTGGTGCCCTGAAGTGCAGGAGAACAGGCATTGTGAGGAATACTGGTTGTGTCTCCAAGGAAGACCTTGAGTTAAGCAAATCACTTTTACTGAACAATGAACTGCTCACAGCATGGGTTTTGAGAGTCACGGTCATCATCCTTAGCTACAATTTGCTATGTAATGTTCAAACCTGAAAGTTTGAGCTTTACTTTACTGAAACAGTACGGAGCAGTTTGGACAAAAGCTTTACCTGCAGACTGCTATTTGTCTGGCAGTATTTTTTTTTTTTTTTGGCCTTAGAAAAACTTCAAATCTCATAAAACAACAACAAAATACTTGGACCTTCTACAGCCGTTCCGTCTGAAATATCCTGAAGTACTCTGCTAACACCAATGACGTAGTGTTTTGTGACACAGTTTTGTGAAAGTACATATGAAACAGAGCCCTTGTGTTTTCAGTGCTAATGAAATAACTGAATTATGCAAGTTATTATTGGCAGCAGTCAGACTCAAGCATACCTATCTTTACAGATCAATGTCTCCATGATCCAAATTACTTTATCCAGTAATAAAAGAATACAGTGCAGATATCATGCCAGCCCTTGCATTTTACTAATAGAGCGTATTTAAAAGTAGTCAGTCTTTCCTCACCTACTTTAAAAAAAACCTTTAAGACACAGAAAAAGTATGTCAGAAAAAGCAGTGGGCAGAAAACTTCATTCCTTTTTACATTATTTCCCAAAATTCAGCCTTGAAAACTGCACAAAAATAAGGGCTTGTTTCTACATTTCCCAGAAGGTGTTTCCCTGGAAAAGAGGAATGGTGAAACACTTCAGAACTGGGAAGAAATGCAAGCATACATGAACACTGTGACAGCTGCCAACAGACTGTGGCTCACTTCACAGAAGAATCTGAATATCTATGTTCTGAGTGCAAAATTACAGCGCTGGACTAATAGGGGATATTATCAGCACCACAATATAGCAAAGACAAGAGGAAAAAATTGTGAAAAATTAATTAACCTGTTATTCTGCCCCTCCTCCAAAATAAACTCCTTCTCAGTGGCAGAAATACTAAATAATCCAGTCTCATTTTTGCTTTACTTACTAAATCCTTGGCATTCAGGGACACATCATCCCACCAGGGGGACACAAAGTCATATTCACAGCTCAGGATTCTCTTAAACATATACTGATCTCCCCTTTCATCATAGAATGGTTCAAAGCCACAAAGTCTGAAAGAATAAAAAGAAAGTAATTTATCAAATTTTAATTAGTCTTGGGTTGTTAGAAACAGCTCACAGTAGTATTCTTCCCTGCTTTGCGTCCTATAGATCTTTTTTGGTACCAGGCCTAGATGTACTCATGAACTCTTAATTATACAGAGCAGAGAGAAATATGATCATAAATACTCTTAAGTGCTGGGAAAGGCTTTTCTAATTGTAATTTTTCTATTTTCACTTGTGTTTAATTGGAAAGATTAAAGCAGGATCATAGAGCATTTATCAGAATCCCTGTAATTCTTACTGGAGGAATAAGAATTAGCTGAGGAAACCCATCTTACACGTGATGTTAGAAGTTTTTATATATCCAGTTAGGACTGATTTTTAGTCATGGTCATCCCATAGTTTTTCATCCTATCAGCCACAATATGTAAAAACCTTTGGTAAGTTTTCATGACCAGCGCTCATCTCTGTTTAGGTAACCTACATACAATCTAGAAGTCTTGTGATCTCAATAATGACTGCATTTATAAATATACTGAGTAATACAGATCCTAGCAGAGATCCACACTGTTTGCCCCAGGGAAAGCAGACTCATAGATGTGGTTTCCATTTGTATAATGTCCTTTTTTATTGCTTCACTGCACTTTAATCATGCCTGCACCCATAATCAGATCTTTTAAAGTGAATTCCCTATTGAGCCAGTATGTGATCTGAGTTTAACAGAGAAAGTCTATCTGCTCCTCTGCCTCCAGCAAATGCGACAAGCAGTAAGATGATGAGAGGAAAACAACAGCAGATCATAAAGATCAAGACAGCAACAAATCTAGAAAAGCCTTATATTATAACATGGTTTTACACAATGTGCTTACTGTTCTGAAAAGGGAGGCTGAAGTTCAAAGAAGAAATGTGATTTTGGGAGTGGTGCATAGCTGTGAGCGAAACAGCTGCACTCCACTGCTGAAAAGGAGAAACATCTCATTCTAGGCACATTCTGAGCACATTATTTTTCCAAGTCTGGAAGAGATGTATTAAAACACAAGGATCCAGCCTCCAAACCTTGTGCCCCTGTAGGTGGTGGCCAGCCAGAGCCCCTCTACTGCTCCTGGCCTCTTTGTTGCCTCTCCCATCACCATTTCTGGGCTTGTAGCTGGTCCCTGCTGTCGCCATGGAACACCCCTGAGCAGGTCCCCTCGCTGGCTCAGCCCAAACTGCCTTTCGGATCCTGATAACCGATGGCAGTTAAGCCTTGGTGTGACTGTGCTGGAAGCCTCCTAAGTGAACTCTCTCTTTTCCCTGCAACTCACTACTATCACCTACTGTTTTCTTATTAACAATTTCAGTAGACATGCTTCTACTTAAAAATCCATTTCAACAAGAAGATTTTTTTTTTTTGCTGCATGCCAAAGTACATGAATAAATCTAGAGGTGTGATTTCAAATTAGATTAATTGAACCAGTGCAAGACCCAGTGTGGCTGCTCTTGACTTCGTTTTATTTTGAAATAACATTTTATTATTGTGATTCACTTTAAATTGGTTACCTAAAGATAAAGGAAAAATCAATGCAAACAGCTTAAAAACCAACTAAAAATGACCAGATAGTGTTTTGTATCCTTTTAGGCAATTTAGTAAAATAACACCTTTAATAAAATCCATGCAATTTCGAGTTTAGGCAAAGCCTCTGTATTTGTTGACCACTGTCTGCATCTCAAACATGCAGAAGGATTTCTAAGCTGCTTTAAGAATACAAAAGGACTGCTCCTCTTGACTTTTAAAACCATACATGAGGCTTCCCTCAAATTATGACAGTTATCACCAATAGGTCTTAATATAATTTGCCTCAGGAGAAACTGTTCTGTCAAAATATGTGTCAGTTTTTTTTTAATCAAATGGTAAATCCACTTTTATTAATGGCAAGATACAGTTTTATGCAAATCCTCTGTAATATGATCATTAACTTTTACATCCACTCCATTTCATGGGGACATACAGGAATGTTTTTGGGTTTATTTTGTCTCTGTGTAAGTGAATTTCTTTTACTGAACTATGAGACTGAGACATGCAATGCTGTCCTCTGGGCTCCGGGATTAATGATTTAGTAATCTTATATGTATATTTTTGGTCTCAGTTTCTAATCCATCAGACATATTGATCTACACAGCTTTACAGACAATAGAAGAGTTTTAAATGTGGAGAACTGTTAAAGCTAAATGGATGAGACATCCAGGTGGATTTTTGCCTGTCTTGTTCCTGTAGATCAAATTGGATTTTGAGGTGGGATTACAAGAGGATTAGAAGGAGGAGGAATAGAAGAGTATCTGTAGTCATGCAGCCCCATCCAGAGCAGGCGCTCACACACTTGTATTTATGCCCATGCAGAGGTTTAGTGTGGCTTAAGAGCATCCCCTGAACAGCTGGAAGGTTTTGAGAAGCTGCATATAGAAAATGCCACTCCAGATATTCAGAAAATAATTTTTTGGAATTTGGTTGGAGCATGCTTACACTTGAAAATAAGTTCTGCTTAAGAAAGGCTCTTGGTTTGAAGTGCAACAATTTCATTAAGCCTTGAGTAGCTAAGAAATGCCATAACTTAATCTAGGTGGCTTTGTAAAGGGACAACAAAAGTCACCTCTCCCGTCTTAGGGACAACTTTGCTGGCAAATTTCATATCTCTCTGTCATGGGTAGAAACCTTAGAAGTGACAAAAAAATGAGCACCTGACAGGCAACATCTGTGAGATATCTGTTGAGATGTGATCTTCAACACCAGGTTTGGATCTCAAACTAGAACTTGACACAAAGACACAAAGATTTAAAAAGGAGCAAATAACAAAATGGTAAATAGGAATATTGATGCCTATAATTTACAGGTACCCAAAAGGAGACCCATGATGAGTGTTTTCTGACATTTACCATCGGAGTGTTTATATATCCCTAAATAGACTTTTAGTATAAATTCCAGAGAATATAATTCCTTCTTTGCAAAAGAGGAAAATAACTGTGTTATTGCACACTGTACTTGCTGGACATAGCAGCTAGTAGAGGAGGGATAATGGCCCACATGTATAAAATCCTCCATATCTTTAAGGTACATGTGTAAAATCTCATTTTCTTTCCGTAAAAGATATCCTAGAAATACTGTATGTAACTACATAAGCTGTCTTAGCATTGTCATTGCCAAGGGTCTGAATTAAGTCTCATAATTATTCTCCCATAAAGAAGAGAGTCAATACATCATATGCAATTTTCCCTTCTCAATAATCTTCCTTTGAAAGATCCAGTCAATACAATAAAATAATTATAATTCTTACCAATTGAATCATGAATAGCCACAAAAAGATTGACGCAAATGCCTATTTAAAAACAAGTGTTTGGAACTTTTGGTCTATACTCATTCATATTAATAGCATAATTCTGCACAGATCTTGCTGCTGTTCAGGAAGAAGTGTTATATTTTATCGAATATTTAAAAAGCATGTTTTGCCATGCTCCTCAAGGATTTGACTTACTTCAGTAAGGTTAGGAATATAAAAATTAAAGATCATGACCTTGTCTTTTCCAATGGCACAGCTCATAGTGTCATGACATCCTGTGGATGCTAAAAAGTGAAAGTCTCTGTAGCACTGTCTGCACTTACAGGATGTAGGTAATAATCCCCAGGGACCACATGTCCACCTCAGGGCCATAGGCACATCCTCGTAGTATCTCTGGTGCTGCAGAGGACAAAGCACTTGTCAGTAACACAAAAGCTGAGTGAAGAAATAACTGACAAAATCAATTGAAGTCCATGCACAGTTGTGCCTTTTATAAAAAGTTACGACTGCCTATTTAAGCCCTTAATTAGGCAAATTATTCCCTTCATTGAATATAAAACAAAAGAAGTCATGCCCAAGCAGAGCCAGAATAAAATGAGATGTGTACCTTGGTTTCAAACTGGTTTTTATGTTTGTGATAGGAACCACAGAGAGCTAAAGCAGTACTGGAGCTACAATGTGACCAAGAAGGTGGTGTTTTAACTTCAGTATTTTACTTAGTGTTTTTATAAATACATCAACAACAAAAAAATCAACAAGGCGAAAAACTCCATCCTTTATTGGATGTAGAGGCAAACACTGGGACCAAGGATGAGGAAAAGGCTGGGATGACTTCTTTGCCTCAGTCCTCAACAGTAAGGCCTGTTTATCCTCAGGGAACCAGCCCCTGAGCTGGCAGGCAGGGACAGAGAGCAGAATGACCCTGTGCAATCCAGGAGGGGGGAAGAGTGACCTGCTGAGCCACTTAGATACTCACGAGTCCATGGGACCAGGTGGGATTCACCCAATGGTGCTGAGGGAGCTGGAGAAGGAGCTTGCCAAGCTGCTCTGCATTACTGATCATCAGTCCTATCTAACTGAGAAGGTCCTAGATGATTTGGAGGTTGGCTAATTTGATGTCCATCTACAAGAACAGCAGGAAAATGGATACAGGGAAGTACAGGCCTGTGAGCCAGACCTCAGTGCCAGGGAAGATCATGGAGAAAGAAGATCATCTTGAATGGGATCACATGGCACATACAGGACAGGGATCAGGCAGAGCCAGCAGGGTTGAGAAATGGCACATCTTTCTTGACAATCCTGATCTCCTTTTATGAGCAGGTGAACCACCTGGCGGATGAGGGAAGGGTTGCGGATGTTGCCTGTGGGGACACTGGTAAAGCCTTTGGCACTGTCTCCCACAGCATTCTCCTGGAGAAACTCATGCTGCTCATGGCTTGGACAGGTGCTGTATCACTGTGTGAAAAACTGCCTGGACATCTGGACCCTGGGAGTGGTGGTGAACGGAGTTACATCCACCTGGTGGCTGGGCACCACTGGGGTGCCCCAGGGCTCAGTGTTGGGACCAGTCCTGTTTTACATCTTTATCCTGATCTGGATGAGGGGATTGAGGGCACCTGCAGTCAGTTTGCAGATGACACCGAGTTAGGTGGGGACTAAGAAAGGTGTACAGAGGGACATGGACAGGCTGGATCCATGAGACAAGGACAACGGTATGAGATTCAATGAGATTGAGTGTCAGTCCTGTCTTGGGCCACAACAACCCCCTGCAGTCCTACAGGCTAGGGGCAGAGTGGCTGGAAAACTGCTCAGCAGGAAAGGACCTAGGTGTGCTGGTTGAGAGTGGCTACAGAAGAGCCAGCTTTGCCCAGGTGGCCAAGGAGGCCAGGGGCATCCTGGACTGTGTCAGCAGTATTGGGGCAGTGACCATCCCCCTTGTGCTGGGCTCTGGTGAGGTCACACCTCAAATGTTGTGTCCAGTTTGGGGCCCCTTACAACCAGGAGCACCATGAGGGGCTGGAATGTGTCCAGAGAAGGGCAACAAAACTGGTGAGGGCATAAAGAATAAATCCTAAGAGGAGCAACGGAGGGAGATGTGAGTGTTCANAGTGGCTGGAAAACTGCTCAGCAGGAAAGGACCTAGGTGTGCTGGTTGAGAGTGGCTACAGAAGAGCCAGCTTTGCCCAGGTGGCCAAGGAGGCCAGGGGCATCCTGGACTGTGTCAGCAGTATTGGGGCAGTGACCATCCCCCTTGTGCTGGGCTCTGGTGAGGTCACACCTCAAATGTTGTGTCCAGTTTGGGGCCCCTTACAACCAGGAGCACCATGAGGGGCTGGAATGTGTCCAGAGAAGGGCAACAAAACTGGTGAGGGCATAAAGAATAAATCCTAAGAGGAGCAACGGAGGGAGATGTGAGTGTTCAGCCTGGAGGAAAGGAGGCTCAGGGAATCTTTACAACTACCTGGATGTAGGCTGTAGTGAGGTGAGGGTTGGTTTCCTCTCCCTCATAACGGTGATAGATCAAGAGAAAATGGCTCAAGCTTCACTAGGGGAGGTTCAGGTTGGACATTAGGAAGGATTTTTCTCACGGAAAAGGGTAATTAAGCACTGGAATAGGCTGCCCAGGGAGGCGGTGGAGTCATCATCCCTGGAGGTGTTCAAGAAACAGATGGAAATGGCCCTTAGTGCCATGGTTTAGTGAACATGGTGGTGTTCAGTCAAAGGTTGGGCTCAACAATCTTGGAGGTCTTTTCCAGCCTTAATGGTTCTATGAGTCTATTTACTTGGCACTTTATTTAGGGTTTATTTTTGATATTCTGTTTTAGTTGGAAGGAAAGACAGAGCATTCCAGGCAGTTGCTTCTGCTGCAGTGAGGAGCAGACAGAAAGGCCAGGCAGTTTTGGGGGACTCCAGCTCTGCAAGAGTAAAGAGGAATCAATGCATGCCCAAGCAGCTTGACAGGCACAGCTTGAGGACCCTGGTCCCACTGGATCTGCGATGCACACGGGATGACTGCCACATTTCTGGAGCACAGTGGGCTAGCTGTACCTACGACGATCAATGCAATGTCTTCCCCTTCCCACATTACACTTGTACAGCCATGACCAGAAGGGCTTCTAGTATTTTTTAAGATTTCCAGAAGTTTGCTTTTGGTGAATGGATTTGTCTGACACATTGCTGTTCGTTTAGATGTTGCCTGTAATGGGCTGATCATGAATCACTGCTTTGCAATGGCTTGACTCTTTTTACTACTCTCAGAAATTACTTATGCTCTTTGTCAAAGCTCACTGAAGGTGCAACATTGCAGTAAACCAAGTTCTTTGTGACCATCTTCTTGCCTTCACTCCTCTGAATCAATCTGCGCGTCCTAAAGACTGTAGATTGTCAAGTCTTGATGCCAAAGTATTCAGACTCCAGTATGCTTTTTTGTTGCTGTGTCCTTTCTGGAGAAGCTGCTGATAGATGAGTGGGTAGGATGCGAGAGCTGGCAGCCCAGAACCATAAATTATTCATAGTTTAATTTGGCATTTAAACAGTATTTCTCCTGGTTTTCCTCCAATGCTGAAAAGTAGTGCTTGAATATTTTCCGGGCACCAGGACTCCTGCACGGTCAGTTAACCTGAACTATAAATCAAGGATTGCTGTAGGCATATAACTATACACATAAAGCTCCTTTCTTCCCTTCTCTGCAGAAATATTCAGCCTCAATCCTTCCCACCAAGTCAACATAACTCTGAGTGCTCTTCTACAGGAATAAACCCTATCCTATTTTCACAGTATATGAAGATGGGCATGAAAAGGGCTAAGCAATAACTATGGATGTGTGGCATTGGTAGTATAACTGTCACAGGAGAAGACGACCAGGACATTAATAGCTAATATGTGAAATAGAGTTTTATGAAACTAGCTGGGCTGGAATTAGGTACTGCTCTGAAGCAGACTTGGCCTGAGACACATGCACATGTGCTTTGCAGGCAATGTCATACAAGGTAATGGACAATGACAATGTTACCTGAATTGCATTATCAGCTGTTCTGTAAGGTAACTGAGTAATCTTGTTGTCTTTCCCGGTGTCCTGTTTCCTTTGACTCTACAGTTATAAAAGCAAATGAAAGTAACAACATGACATACCGCAGTACCCTGGAGTTCCACAAACTGTCTTCATGGTCACATGATCTTCCACAATCTTGGAAAGTCCAAAGTCAGCTGTTAAGATGATTTGGGAATATTAATGCTTTTACTGCCAGTAAAAATGTGGGGTTTTATATTGTATATGCAATTAAGTAAGCATTTATACATTAGATGAATGGTATTGACATTTACGTAGGTAAGCACTGATTTAATGAATCTACCCATGCCGCAAACCAGAAGCAAAATTTGCTGTACCAACGAGTATTCCTGGCAATTGCTTGACAGAAATGTAGCTTGTATTTTTATTCTGAAAACTGCACAAAGTCAGTACAGTGGGAGGCCTAAGGGCATACAAGCAGAGATCTAGAAATATATTTTAAGTATATATTCAGTTTCCACACTGTGTCCAATAAAATTATCAGAACTATTTCAGGTTGCTTTTTTAGTCAAGGGTCAGAGTATGTAGTCTCTGCAAGACAAAATCCCAGCAGTATTTTGATGGAAGGCTTCTAGGGACATAAAGATGGTGACAGAAGAAGTATTGATCATCCTTTCTCCAATGTTTCCACCCTGAATTACTATTCACAGAGCAAGGGCCTTTGTGATAATACACAGTGTACCTTGCATGACTCATTTTTAAAAGTCATAAAAATTGAAGGGTTCACAACTCTTTTTTTTCACCAAGAATAAACTGAGCTTATTCAAATTCCAAATTAAGTGATAAAAATCACCTTTGCCTTAAAAGCTCAAAATAAAAGTACTTGATTTTGTTCAGTTAGACAGAACATAACAGTGAATGTTTTGACTCAAGATCAGGATAAAAATAGGTCACTTGTTCCTAAATGGCTATTCTTTTTGCATTATTATCTAATTAGAAATACAGTTTACTTTTATAAACACAGCCGCTTGTAAACTGTATTTCAATTTAAACAAGGCAATGGCCTTACTAGGAAAATGAAGAATCATGGCATTTAGGAAATGCTTCAAAAGCCCTGCATGTCAAACCAAAGCCACTGCTGCATTGAATTATCAAGTTTAGAGCCTTTCCAGGAAAGATATGAAGTAGGATACAATATAAATTAAGATATGATCACCCTGAGAACCAAGATGTTCATAGAAATTTATACATAATTGCTTGAGGCCAGTTCATAGAAATTTGGCTCTAGAAACCCATGACAAACACCAGCTTGATGAATGTGGAAACACTCACTCCTAAGGGAGTACAAGGTGGCATTTTCAAACTCAGAAGCGTTGTACAGGTGCTTCTTGTTGCTCAAGCAAAAACCAGGCATATCCAAAATGTTTGGAGGGCATACCCTTTGGAAGTGTCTACCATCTCCAACAGAACTTGTGCAACACATTCCTGATCTGGAGAGCCTTGTACCTCCTCACCCCCTCCATGGTGCTGACCATGCTTCAGAGAGTTTCTCCGTGCTCTTTGAAAAGATCTCTCCATGTGCCTCAAATCTCCCTTCAAAACAGAAGTCAACCTTGCTCAGTTTGCTTTCTTCTTTTTATTTTCACACCAATGTATCTTTTCTCTTAAGATACTAGTTTAATGAAAAAAGGGGGTGCAGAAGTGGTGCACAAAACTTTACGCTATTCTCATGATCATTCTTGTTCCCAGTTCTTTAGTCTCTGCCATGTTCCACATGATTTTGGCTATAAATTCTTTAAGCAAGCATCTAGTTTTGCATTGGTTTTGAAACCATAATGTACAGTTGTGCTGCTGATGTAACACGCTCTTCATTAAGCACTGGCTTCAAATAGGGTTATTGTGAGATGCATATACTCCAAGCATCACTTAGCATGTATTACTGATGCAAAGGCATCAGGAAAGCACATATTTAATGTTGCTCACCAATTTTTAATGGTGCATCTGGTGCTGGTGTTGCATAGAGTAGATTTTCTGGCTTCAAGTCTCGATGCACAATCCCATTTGCATGCAGATACTAAAAGAGAAAGTCAAAGCAAGTGAGAATTGTCAAGCATGAGTCGACGTCTTTCTAGTTCTCTATAGCAGCAGATTAATATTTCCTCTATGTGTGTGACATAGACCTACATCACTAATTTTCAGCAGCTCTTTTCTCTGCAAATTTGCTCAATGTAGGATCCTTGGATTCACACTGTAATCTGAATAGGAAACTAAAACTTGGGAAGGCAAAAGATAGAATCATGTTCATTTGGAAACAAAAACATGTCAGAAAGTATCCTTGAATTTTAATACAGTAGTAGCTCCTAAGAAGCAATCTAATAGATGATGAGATGCCAAAGTCTGGCTCAGATGAAGGTAATTTCTACGCATTATAATATTCTAAGAGAGAAGAAAATAGTCACGTAACTATTAAACAATTAAATAGATGTATTTGAGTAGAAAGGATACAGTAGGTGTCCTGGGCCAGCTACAAAATGCTTGGGGTCCCTTTGTGCAGATTTCTTACAAGTTTTAAAACCACTCAATTGCAAAGTCCCAAAAATCCATCTGTCTTGCCAAACACATGCAAGCATGCAAATCCACTCAGCATTGAATTCCTGCCTTGCACTAATGGAAAGAAAAATTTCTAGAACATATGGCTGCCACTTATGCTGCTATGGACATAAATAGATAAAAACATAATATACAATATATTGATAGTCAAAAAAGGATAAACTTGTGAGGGAAAATTTGTATTTCTTGTTGATAAAATATTCACAAAAATTTCTAAAGTCTTAGAAGATAAATGTTTAAGGTTAGAATCACATAATCTTACTCAAAAGTCTTATGTTCTACATTTTAGTAGTATCTCTCTCAGCGGTGTTTTCACTACCAAAAATCTCAGTCTCTGGGCATATTTATGCAGGAAATGGTAAATGGTTAAATATTCACAGCTATAATGTGCACTTGAGTTAGCATCTGAGGTGAATATTTGACTGTGTATCTCATTGTAATCTCAGCTCCTATAAACTGCCAGTGATTAAATAACATTAAGGAGGAATACATTGCTTTGATCTCGGGCATTGTTTTAGTGACACTATGTGCTTTTCACATGTGTTTTTCTCACAGTGCAATAAGTGTTCTTTATGGACTTTCTCTGCAATCCTAAAGTCACAGGATTTGTCATGAGGTGGCTTTTAGAGGTCAGCCAAAGACTCTCACCTTACTTCACAGTGAAATTTAAGTGTTTGTTCCAGCTCTTTTCCCCAGTTAGATAACTAATCAATTATCCAAAAAACAGCCAACAATATATGGAAACTGATGGACTGTACATTGCTACATCATTAAATGCAGCCACATCTACATGGCTACAAAAAATCATGTCCACCCTGCATAAAAATGCATCTTCATCATACCAGACATAACTGTAGCAAAGATACTCCCACAGCATAGCAGTGATGTGTTTGACAGGCAGAGGTGATAGTGGCACACAGGGAGTGGGCCAAAAGCCATCAGGCTGGGGTGGACAGGAAAAGGCATCTGAACTGATCCGAGTTAATGTGCTGCAAATGAGTTTAGCTGCCTCTGTAGGAGTAAGAGGGATCCAACATTTCACGATCACTCAGTGGAAAACAGACTCTTCCAATTCATCTGCACAAAAAAATCCTCAACCAAATTTGTGCGGAGGAATGTTCCAGCTAAGTTTGCAGTCTTTTAGCAGGTCCCTTTTAACACATGTCCATAATCTTAAAAACATTTTATGCTGTGAGGCTGAAAACGTACAATTTTTCTTTTCTTTCAAGAAACATGTTTTTGCGGGAGGGAATTTTGGAAAAACTTACGGAGAAGCTGTTCAACTTTTCCTCTCTTTTAAGTCATAAAATGAGACTAGCTTGTGGGGCTCCTTCGCAGACACAGCAAGAACCATAACAGAGAACATCTGCTAACCATGCTTGTGCCTCATGACTGATTGACTTTTTAACCAAATTGTATTGAACTTGGAGAGTGACTGTTTTTGCTGTTACAAACTCACAAAACTCCAAGTAAGAAAATTTCCTTCCTCTGTCCAGCCCACCATTTGCATAAAGCTCACCCATGGGGGCTCCCAACAAATCAAAATTGCCTTAATAACTTAACCCATGCCTTTCAAAGACAGTTACTGCAATAATCTGAGCTCTCTCTCTCATGTGGCTTCATCACAACACCTGCACCTACTCCCTCTTCACCACACCTCCCCTTATCTTCCCAGCATCTAATTCAGAATTCCTGCCCAGACACAGTAACTCCTCTGAAGCCTCTCTGCACCCTACAGATGTCCCGCCATGGTCGCACCTCAGTCCTTGCTGTTTTTTCCTCTCTTATCCATTGTTACTCCTGCTTGACTTCGTATTTGGACTGTGACAAGGCATGAATATGGCCAGAGATGCCTCATGCTTCCAGGTCCTGGGTTTAACAGACTTATTGTTGTTGGCAGTTTATATCTTTCAAAATACATACATTTTTTTGAGTTGTGCCAATAGGGTCAATAGTTTTATTGTGAACTAGCAGACAGAAGGGCAACATGGGCAAAAACCCTAAACCCAATCCAACAAAAGAAACCCCAGTGGTTTTATGGATATGGATACTCCATTCTTCATGGAAGTACTAGCTAGGCTTGTGGATCCCCACCCTTCTGAGGGGAGAGATATCTGGCTGGACTTCTGTAAAAGGTATCTGCATCCAAACAGCCGTGTTAATAAAGGTGTCTAGCAGATGCAGTGATCTCCTGTCCTCCAGCCTGAGCCACCTGTCACTCACTGAGAGCATTTCCTTTTCCACAACCCCCTTGCAACACACATTTTCACCACTGTTCCCCTAGTTAATAGACAGCCCAGGACTGACCTGTTTCCAAGTTTTCATCAGTCCCAATAACTCTGTTCTCCAGGTAGTATTACAGCTTCTAGTATTGACAGAACTACTACTTGGTCATGTATAAATAGGAACAGTATTCTAAATTATCTTGGCTTAGAAAGAGATTTAGTTAAATTAGAATAATCCACTTTGTATAACATTTATCTCAATTTATGTGTGCTATATTTTGATTGCTCTTTATTTTTCATATACTGATTTTAATAAAAGTTATGTTACTTTGCATAACTTCAAAGACTTTCCCAGTTTATAGTACAGAGTTGGGCATTGTGCACTTCCATTGTAAGACGGGTGCTCTACCGTTTATATGCTGTGTCTCTTACTGACTAAGTTATGTGATCAAATGAGAGGAGGATTTGGGCCCAGGTCTCATGCCAGTGCTCACTTTATGAACCTAGGCATTACTGAATTACATAATTTTCCCCACGTAAAAGATATGAACACAACTTGGAAAATACTTTCTTTCTATAGCTGAATGTAGAGTTTGTAAATGCATAGCACTGCAGAACAGTTTAACATAGCATGCATATTAAAATGTGATCATGATGTAGTACTCTCACTGCAGCAAAAATGTTCAGTTTTCACTTTCTTCAAATTTTCAGTAGAGAATGCCAGCCAATAAATAACCACAAAGACCTCTCAGGTAATCTGGGACAAAAGTTTTATAACAAAATCGAGTAGCACGGTGTTATTACTCTTCAATAAACTTTGAGATTAGACTCATCATGACACTAGGTCATGCTGAGTCTGACAAACAGGCCCCTCTCTGCAGGACTTGCTTAAAATGAAGGCATCCCTTTTCTTGGCCTTTACTCCTGTGATACACATCAGCAATTTATGAGTGAAAAATTTCCACAATTTTAACTATGACTGCAACAGAAGGACTTTTTTTCCTTTTTTTTTTTTCCTTTCCTTTTAAGTTTTCTTTTTTTTTTTCCAAAAAGCTCTCACTCTGCCACACAAAAGTTTCTTTTGTTCTTTGTTTTGCTGTTTAATAATTCAGGTACCTATCTAACTTGAAAGATTTTATGACAAGAGGACAAATGCAAACTCCTTGAAACTCTGGCCTGTCCCTGAACTTTATTTATGGTACCTATTACACAGAACTGTAGAAAAGTAGGCCTGTAATGAACCTGAATCTTCCATTCCTCTCTATGCTCCTTGGCAGCATCAATTACACCTACAACAGTTGTTTGATCAATTTATTTCTGCAGACCTCTGCTATTAGAGACTCTAGAATTTTCCCAAGCAATTTATTACAGGGCTGTGCTTTCTTAACTAGTACAACTCACCTGGATTCTGACAAGAGCATATGAAGCCCACTGCTTTGTTTTCTATATATGGAAGAGGTAGAAAGATTATCTCCTTTTTTCACAAGAGCCTTTTGAATACTTGTTATCATGTACACAATCATTATCCTCTCTAAGACTGGAGGACTTTTGTTTGGTCAATCTTTTCTAGACTTGTGGTTTTCTCCTAAAGAAAAGCATCAATTTGCACTAATGTGTTGAAAATGCAGAAATGCATTCCAGTAGTTGTGACCTGACAAATGTTATAGAATGTATTAATAAATGCATTTGCTATTTTTTGCAACATATACCACTCCTGTTTGCCTTTTGATCCAATGAAATCTCTAAGTCCTTTCTTTTTTTTCCACTGTCCTTGACTGTACAAAAAGGACATTGAATTTTAGTTAAAAGAGTAGACTTTTATTTCTAATCCTACTCTGCAACATACTTGCAGCTTTTTCCAATTGTATGGTGTACAGAATTTTTACAAGTGGACCTTCTATTCCATTGTAATGAGGTTACCAACAAAAAACACTAAAAAAGCAGAGCAGGCAAGGTTTCTCCTGAACCTCCACTTTTGATCTGCAGATAGGCTGATATACATTCTCTCAGTAGAAACAACCAGTCTCTAACCAGCTTAAAATCACATAACCTTGGTATTATTTTGCTAATTTATTGTGAAACTGTCAGATGAGTCAAATACAGAAAGCTTTTCTTATGTCAAGTAGGTACAATAACTTCTGCTTCTCCCCCATGTCTTACCGTGTTTCAGAAAAAGTCTGATTTGACATGGCTTGATCTGAAAAAAATCTTGTTTTCTTGGTGACCTCCATGCCTTTTTATTCCCCAGGTGTCCCGTATTCTTTTCTTCATTATTTACTGCAAATTTTTGGGGAGAGTGAAGTAAATTCCTTCCTTCTTCCTCTTGAAGTGAGTACTACATGTATCTGCTTTGCATCCTGACCTCCATCAGAAGTGTTATCTATTAAATGTATTTTAGGACAGTTTTTTATAAAAGCTTGCTCTTTAAAAAATAATTGTACTCTGCAGGTCACTGGGTGAAAACAATTTTAAAAATACTTAAATTATTTGAATACACTCTGAAACTAATTTTTAGTTACTGTTTTCTTATTGTAGGCTCATCTTTTACAGCTTAGTCAGTGCTATTAAATGTGCTAGACATCTGGATATAGATGAACATTTAATGGAAACTAGCAGAAAAAAAAGACAGAAATAGTGCTTCCTTCTTCTAGACATCTTTCAATAAGTCTCGTTCACCTGTAGCTCTTCTTATGAGGATGATTGTGTTTGCTACCCTTCTTCTCTCATGCTAGACTCATTCTCATTTTCTGCCTTGGTCTTCCTGGCTTTGGCCTTTGAGTTCCTGCTGTTATTCAACCTCAGGCATGAAGACCCTAACGCGTTCCCTGCTTCTGCATGTGTCTAACTCCAGGATGGGCTCTTCCTGAGCAGTGACCTTCATTCAAGGACTGACAATGGCAGATTTCAGTGTGCAAGGACAGTGGGGAGAAGCCTGCTGTCTGATGTGGTTGGTGCAGTGGTTTCATTACAGCAATTTCTGTCCAGGATACTGATAATTTGACAGCCATGATCATGAATACCAGATTCACTCATGTTTTCAAAAGGAAAATTTCCACCACTTTAATTGCTTGATAGAATATATTTAGGATTTGCATGTTGAATTTATTACAAAACCAGGACTAGGGTTTTGAAACAAACCCAGCACTGGACATCTTCTGCTATAAATGCAGTCATTACATGCATAAGGAGCTGAAAATAGGGAGTTTTTTTGCTCCCTTTTCAGGAATGTCTAGACTTGTAATTAAGCTTTTTCTGTATCCCTTGCAAAAGCTGCACAAAGAATGTCACTGCATAATGAAAGCTACTGTACAGTGATTTGTTGTGATTACAGCCATATACTGTTTGAATAAGGCATGGTTAATTGATACAGATTTTGCATCAGTTAAGGGGAAGTTTAAATAAACTTTTAAAATATCAGAAGGATATTAGGAAAAAAGTTTATTGTTTTTCAGTCCTAGGAAGGTGAGTGAGCTCACCTTATACAAGTAGAATGGGAAAGCCAGTCTCCATCTAAGGGGTGTCTAAAATTCAGCAAAGATCTTACGGAGTACAGAGACACATTCAAAATGCATCACTAAAAATGTACCTGGAATCCTACATTCCATGTTGGTGTAGACTTTACTGAACAAGGAATATGTGGCCTGGGGGAATTTAGAGATATCTAAAATGTTATAGTCAGTGAGCACCTCTGCACAGTTATGATCTCATGCATGTATTAGACAATTTGCTATTCACACGTCCAACAACTGCACAGAAGTTACAGATTGATAAGAGGATATGCTATGTGACCTGGAGCTGTTGTAGGCTTATCCTAGGGCAAACCAGGCAGTTCTTCTGCATCTCAGTTCCCACATTTTTGAAACTGTTGAGGCATATAAACTGCACAGATGTCAGAGTGACAAGTGCAGAGGGAAATGGGGACACATAATAATTTGTTTTTGAAAAGGTGCTGTCACCACTGAAATCCATGTAAAATTCTCCTACTTCAAATTTGTCAGACTTTATTTAAAATATGTATAGTAATATGACATCCTGTTCCTGTGTTTCCATTTATCCCTTAGGCAGGACATAATTTTAAATGCAGAACAGAACCTGAAATCCTATATGCTTTGGCTTTGGAAATTGGACAGTTTTATTTATGCTGATTATGGGAAAGTGCACTTATCTGACTCTGTTTCTTACAAGGTAAAAACATTATTTAGGGTTAATTTTTTTTCTATACAAAATAGAACACAAGAGTGGAAATAATTTTGAATGTACAGGGATTGTTTTAAGACATCTTGCAGAAGTATATGTTAGAACTCCCACTTAAAGAACTTCAAAAAAAAAGGACACCAATTAAAAACCCACCATCAATGGTAATTGAACCCAGCTTCACAGGCATCAACAAGGCTTCAGTAATAAAAGTATGAGATTAAGTCATAGTTATATACACACCCTTATCTCCCCTTTGCCACCGTTCCCTTCCAGTAGTCACAGAATGAATGAACTGAGGGTCACTTTATCACCACAGAAGACAAAACCAATATCAATTTATTTTCTGGATGTATTATTTTAGCAAGTTATGGAATTTATTGTCTGGATAACAACAAAACAGAGACTTAGGCTGTAAATAATGAAAACTCCTCCAAACCTCTTGCAGAAATCTGATTCTTTGCTCTTGTCTTGCTTTTACTAGTTGCTTTGAGAAATGGGAGTATGCCATTATGTTTGCTACTTGAGAAACCGACTTCCAAACATTTGCGTACAATGTCAATTATCCTAGTCAGATTCATTTAACTGAACATTGTTTTAGTGGAACAAAGAATAATTTGCCTTTGTACTTAGCATAAGTATTCACTAACACAACTAATTTTATTTATAATTTCAGATAATAGGTCTGTGTATTTTGAAAAAGAATGAAGAAATGCTTTAGCATGGATGAATAAATCCAAACCTTATTATTGTCTTTGTTGATCTACAATATTCAGAGTTATGAGACAGTCCAGAAAGGAGGTTTTAAATTAAGCAATTGGCTTATATAAAGTTTCAACTGTATTCCCCACAATTAATTTACTTTTACATTTGGAAGCATTTTATCTTTTTGAACGTTCCAGCTTTCAGCAGAGTGAAGCAGCCTTCAGGATGACGACACTATATCAGGTGTGGTAACAGCAAATCATGTACAGTAATTTCTGCACAATCTGACATATGTAGGAAAGAGTAACACACACACCTTCCCACACAATTCCCAAATGAGTGGGCTTTGTGCAGAGAGCCAACTGTCTGCAGTGGCATGAAATTCTCCTCTTAAACTGTAAGTATGCCACAGCATCAGGGTAGCTAGAAGAGCTTTGATATAGTGGCTTTTTCTTACATCCACCCAGAACAGCCACCCACCTGCAGCCTATCTGAATTCAGAGAAGAATTAGCATACATTTACCATGTTGCTCACACAACCACTCTGCTTAATTTTCGTTGTTGTTGTTGTTGTTTGTCTGTTTGTTTGTTTTGGGTTTTTTTGTTTGGTTGATTTGTTGGCGTTTTGGGGTTTTTTTTGTTCCACATGTTTGCGATACAGAAAACAAGGATGGTGCATCATCTCTACAATTGCCCAGACTCTTCATGCAGGGTAATCTTCCCGCTGAAGTCTCCACACAGACTGGGCACCTTCCCAGTAGTGCCTGCCCCCTCTCCAGTTGCACATGGAAACGGTGAAGAATATGTTTTGTTTCAGGAAAACTCAAACTTGAGTGAAATTCAGAAGAATCATTGTAATAGATGCAGGATAATGACACAAAATTGCAGTGGGCAGAGCTTACTGAACAGGTGGGACTCGATCTGTCAGACCTGCTAAGGTACAGTACACTCCCATGTGAGGTGCAAAAAAAACTAGGAGAGCTAAACTGCTCCAAAAACAGCACCCTTCTTAAAGCAAAAGCCAAAACCTAGCAGTGTGACCACCATTTCCTCTACAGTTTTGTTCAACTAACAGAACCTCTCCACTCAACCTACTTTACTTAGCAAACCCCTTAAAACCAGCCCTCCACAGTGTGCTGAGGTTTTACGGTTTGTACAGAGGTCATAAGACAAAAAGCATTATAATCACTTTACAATCTACCCCTTTGTTATACTCACTGTCTTCATGATATTTTACTTTCTTGAACACAGGCACATTATAAACAAACAAACAAACAAACAAACAAACAAACAAACAAAACAAAACAAATCCCTAATAAGCAAGTCTTTTTAATTAACTTCAAGACATGAAAAATATTTAAATAGCATTAGAGATGGAATTATTGTAAGACCGATCTACAAAAAAAACAACCTCAAAAAGCTTCGTAAATACACTAATGTGCCTTTGTAAAGTAATGCAACTACAGCAAATTTGAAAAGAAGCAGGGAGGAGTTTTATAAAATCGCGTTTCTACCTTTTAGCCAATAGCATAAATCTACAGAAAGGCTTTTATCAATCTGCGAACCCTATATAGAAAGCAAAATTCAGCAAGATCACTCTAATCCTAGCAAATTTGAAAATTAAGTGGATTCTTTACTCTGAGCAGGTTACTGAAAAGCAAGTACTGTTTTTGCAAGCCAGTAATGCCTTTGGTTTTGCCATTGGGAAACTGGAAAGATACAAATGAAAACTAATCTAGAATAGATCTAAAGCTGTTCTCAATGATATCTGGTGCTAGCTCAAGTCTCAATAACCTTCATCATCAGAGAGACATTTAGCTGATGGAAAACTATTTCTGGCAGCATTAGGTTTCACTGACCACAGGGATTCACTAACCACAGCTCTAGGATACCTGCAACAGGGACATAATACAATGCCCTAATTAGCCACAGGTGCACATCTGTTCATTCTGCACCAATATATTTTAGTTTCCTTGCAAGAAATTGATTTTTTGTATTCTAATCAAAACAATAAATTTCATTTTGATTAATTTGTCTTCTTTTTTTAAGAGCTATATTTAATAAAGTAATGTAGATCTTAAATGGTAAGTTACAGTCTTTATCATGTGCTCTTGAACAAGCAGATTTTGTTCTGCTTGTACTGTATACTACAAAATTAAGCCATGTCAGGAAGTGCTCCTGGGCAGCAGTACTCAATTTCTACACTGTTCAAATGTTTAGAAAAGCCCTAGGTAAATTAGCACTGATCAAAACACCCTGTTTCTCAAGTAAAAGGGTATTCCCATCGGACAATTTGAATCTGGCCATTTTTTCTAAAGACCAGCACATTTAATGGCATGGGTGTTGTCCGTAACGAGCCAGCTGGCACTGCTGACTGTGAATGACTGTTTTGGTAGGGTCAGATTTTAAATTGTTTCAAAGGTGAGATTTCAGGGTGAGCAACCAAGGAGGATGAAATTTCATGACACTTCTGTCACAAATGATGCATTTAAAAAAAGTCTATGATTTTTAATGCATAATTTTATCAATGGGATACTTATAATCCTGCATTTTAATTCTTCTGGATGTATAAAAAACCACACAGATGTTGTTTTGTGTTAATTATACTGCTTTCCATGAATGGTCAAGTTTGATCTATGTTGGCATCACTTTTTAAGCCTAATATTGACCACACATTTAAGCTGCATAAACCATATTCTTAAAAAAATAATACTATTTTTCCACTTTTGTTACAGACTTTTTACAAAATGTAGTTTTAAACAGCATAGCTCTCAAAGAGTACTTATTCATTTGCTAGATATGAGCCCTCAGCCTGTGCAATATAGAAGCCAGCTTCAGTCTTCCAGGTGCCATTTCATTAAACCACAGTGGTGGTGTGGCAAACTTGAACTGATCTCAGCCTCACAGACGTGTGACACATGCACGCTCCTATTCTGGAATCAGGAAGGAAAACAAAATATTATTTCTGTCAGCAGCACCATACCTCAAGCATCTCCTTGCTCAAGGTACACCTTGCAGGCTAGATCTGCCAACCAGCCCAAATTTTCATGTTTTTGCAACACAAAATTTACACTTAAAATGAGAAAAGAAGTCTATTATGCTCTATCATGGCACTCAGTGAAAAAATCCAAACAATCATGATTGTTGTTTTAATATCCAGCAGGCTACAAATATTTCCCCTTATGAGATATGCTAATACTGGAAGACACAATAAGAGATTTAATTTAAAATTGTACTTTTGTCACTGAAAGATTTTCAGGAACATGTTTCCAAATATTTTTCCTGGTTTCTACGTGAATATCTCTTAATTCCAAATGTTGCTATCATAATGGACATGTCCATAAGAAATTACAAAACTTAAATTTCTGTTAGTGTACCATAGTCTTCCCAGTGTTCAGAAAATCCTTGTAAAAATGCTTACAAATATGAACAAAACTGCTGCGCTATATCACATAATCTACAAAGCCATGGATCTGAGAAGGAAACCTTAGTATTCTGACTTTACTTTGAGGACAGATGGTATTCCCAATGCAAATAAGACAACCTTTCCCAAACTGCAACTTCCAGAGCTGTTTCTCTAAGAGAGTGGCAAACTTGTATAATACAAGTGCTTTCCAGGGTGAATAGTAATAAAATAAATCTGAGAATCTGCTGTCACCTCCAGCATTTGCCTCAGGGACTGTAGTCAAAAAGGAGGAGCCTGGGGTGCAAAAGCATCTCAGGTATTTGTCTTACAGGCCACTGGTAATTTTCAATTAGAACTTAGAAAAAGGATCAGCCATACATGACAAATGGCAAATAATTCCATGAAATCAGTGTGAATGTTTCCTGTTATCTTCAAAGAAACCAGAGTGTGTGCACTAGTTCAGTGTTTCACACTGCACTACCACCATAATTCAAACATACCTGTACCCTTGATCAGCAGACAGTAGCTGCTGTGGCTCTCAAAGAGAGCTGAGGTCTTCTGGTTTAAAACTGTGGGATTAAGTGTAATGACCCACATGTTATCACTGTGCTCTGAGGGCTGGAGATAAGGTGGTAGTGTGTTTTTCTTTTTGTACTTTATTCTAGGTTTGTGTTTTTGCATCAAGTACAAGAGACCTAAAGATTAGCATTGAAGTTAAATTTATTCCCGTACTGAAAGGACACAACAGGATAATTAAGAATCTGGTCCACAGATTCTTGTCCACAGATTTTACTGATTAGCCTAGCAATCCGTATGAGACATAAAATGTGTTTCTTTTTTTAAAGTAACTTGAAAATTGAGAGGATGATTGTATTAAAAGTTTGTGTATAGAAAGTCTTTTACTCAAATATCTGTAAATAAATCTAAAATATATAATGAGAAAGAGGAATGCCAGCTGGGATGAAAAACTTTTTCTCTCACATCTCTGAATGTAAACATAAATCCATATAAACAGGAGAAGGCTATTTTGGCCTCATTCAAGTAAATATTGATCAGAACAAGAAAACAACTTGACTGAAAAACTGTGAAGAGATGACTGAAAATTATACCCCTTCTTAACACTCTGGCTTTCATCATCTCAGTGTTTATAATGCCATAATTTATGTAGTTTTTTTAATCACAGGGATTTCTGACTTGCTATGACCTGGATTATAAATGTGAAATATTATTAAGAAACATAAAAGTAAAAATTCAAAGCTTGTCATGGTTTTGCATGGTGTAATTACAGAAGAGGAATCCGAGCCCCCTCAAACCTTTGCAGGCTATGGTTAAAAAATTCCCTAAGACTAAAAATTACTAAGAGAAGATAAATCACTGTTAATTTTAACATATATCAGAACATGGTGTGCCACTCCTATTGCAGAATCTCCTCTTATCAAGCCACACCTGGACTAGGCTCAATGGGAAATGTGAATAATAACACGAAGGAGAAAACAACAGCCTGCCTGTGGACTATTTACAAGGAAAAAAAATCCTCCTCTTCAGAAGTTTTGATCAGTAAACTTCATGCAGCAATCACAGATGTGAATATGTCAGGATTTCAGTGGAGTATCTCACATTACCTCAGGTGTCTTATTGGTCTTGCTGATGACTGCATCAACAGAAATAGAGATCAGTAGGAGAAATGCAAAAGTACACAGGAGCACAAAACAAGGAAAGCACTAGGTGCTGAGAAACTTGTTCTGGAAAATGAGGGGTCAATGGAGGAGTGAAGAGGCTGTTTGATGAGCCAGTGCTAAATTTGCCCTGTTCAGCAATGCAGAGTAGAGCTTTGAAGGAGGATTTAACCACCCTCTACAAATAGCAAGAACACCAGGCAGGGTGGAAGTAAAAGGCTTAAGCTAAGGCATTCTTGATACAAAAAAAAACCAGCCAGAAAGTAGCTGTGAATATTTTTAGGCCAGAAATGAGAAAAAGGCTCCTCACTGTGAAAGCTGCAAGTATTCAGGGCAACCTTCCAAGAGGGGTGTGTGTGGGTCAAACCATGAACTGCTTCCAAGGTGATGCTCAGTACAGCTGTAAAGAGTATTACATGCTATGGTTGTTTTTTTTTTTCTTTCTTTTCCATTTATACTAAAAGGTGCTGGGTTTGCATGGCAAGGTTTTGGAAGCAAGGGGGACTATAGGGGTGGCCCCTGTGAGAAGCTGCCAAAAGATTCCCACCTGTCCAGTGGAGCCAATTCCAGCTGGCTCCAAGATGTACCCAAGGCCGACCATCAGCAACAGATGCAGCAACTCTGGAATAAGGTATTTAAGAAGGGGAAAAATTTCCCTCACCACAGCAACAGCAGTTCAAGAAGAGATGTGAAAATATTTTCTTGTTATCACACTGTGATTTAATTGGTAATAAATTTAACCGATTTCCCAAGTTGCTTTGCCTGTGACGGAAGTTGCTGAGTGATCTCTTCCTGCCCTTATCTTGACTCATGAGCTTTTTGTTGTTTTTTCCTCCCCTGCCCTTCTGAGGAAGGGAGGGATAGAGCAGCTTAGGTGGCCATCTGTCATCCAGATAGGCTTAAGCCCCACACACAGCTTTTTGAGTGGTTTATAGTTACAGTTTTTGGTGGTTTCTGTGTGTTGTGCTAATTAGCAGAAATAGAATTTGATGCATAGGGAATCTCACTTCATACATAAAATCCTATTTCCTGGGTAAGAGCTGGCTGCAAGCACTTGTGCAGCTGGGCTGGAGGAAGACACAGGCTGAAAGTAAGAAAGCCAAAAGGGAAACAATGGGCCAGCAGTACTTTATTTCATTGATGAACTGGAAGCGATGACTGCATAATGAAGTATTGATCTCAACTCAACACCCTGGTTGCCAGGGTGAGATTCTGTTCTCTGCTCAGTCAAAGTCCCAGTACACAAAAAATTGCAAACAAGTAAGAGGAGATGACTTTTCTGCCTGCTCAGTGACGCAGTGGAAGAAGTTCAGATGAGGAATGTCTTCTGTTAGCTAAGAACAGCTCAAGTTGCTAACATGTCAAAGGGGAATGATTTAATGGGCTGCTTAGTGCCAGTTCCAGGGGGAATGTGGTGCAGAGAGATCCTGTAGCTCTGGAATACTGATGGAAAGGTACTGTTGAAAATTACATCTTTTGATCTGTGAGGCACAGATAAAATTGGCAAACATATGTTTCATTGAGACTTTTGTCAAACACCAAAGATAGCACTGCAGACTACGAGGCTGAAATTCTATACAGTCTTGTCTGTGATGAGGTCTCCTGTTTATGTGCATTTTTTACTTAGGTTTTTGATGTTTACTCACATTGATTTTTGGATAATTATCATCTTCAACTCAGCCCTACTAATAGATTGTCTATAACCCATATTTGTTTCTGTTGCTGCTCTTATAGTTTTCCTTTTTTTAAACTAGTTTGAGGTATCTTATATTTCTTCTCTCTCCAATTCTTCACTCCACAGAGCTAAATAGACAAACTAATGGTATCTTCTTGCTCATTTGAAGCTCTGTGTATTATCACACTCTTTGTCTTAGCTTTACCTTTTCGTTCTGCTTAGGTCTCTCACATCCCCTTGCACTTCTCCTAACCAGATACTCCAAGATCTGTGTTAACCCTTTATCCATGTTTATGCATCTTCCAGCATCCTGGCAACATGTCCTGTAATAGACACGGCTCTACTGTTTTCCTCATACAGTAAATAAAACCAGTTTCGAAAGACCATTCTAGAGATTACCTGCATTCAGTATTGGCAGGTCCACAGGAATCTGTAATTTACCAACCTCCCTCAGGGAACACCTGGACACCTATATAGAGAGCTGTTGAGCTCACAGGTGAGGAGTTATCAGCTGGAAATGCAAGAGGAAGAGAGATGCTTAGGTATTTATACACCACAAGAAGTGATATGAGTACATCTCAGAGGCACGAGGTGACCTCCTGGAGTGATGTCATTTTTGCAACAGACAGATGCAGTCCTCAGTTGCATCAGGGAAGATATTGCCACAGAGAGAGGTGCTGATGCACAAGACTCTGCTTTAGATCAGATGCAAAAACAGGCTGATGCTACCATATGCTGTAGCATTTAACTTATATAGTGAGACTTTTCTGGACTGAAAAGCAAGCAGGGAATTTTGGAGAACACGAAAATTCTTATTTTGCAAAGGAAGAATAAAAAGTGAGATGCAATATTTTACATATATAAGGTGATACACGTAAAGATAAGGCCTATCTGAGTGATCAAGAGAATTTATTTAATTTTGAATTATTTTACCATGACCATGGGTGCCTGAAATATGAGACCGGAGTTTTCCCAGAATGGGTTGCAATCAGATTCAGACCTTCCATAAGAAATCTATTAAGCCTGAAGTCCATGTTCTTATGAGCAGATATTAAACACATGGCCTTATTTGGAACAATTGCTGTGGGCTGTGAGAGGAAACAAGTCTGTTTGTTGAGACAAGAATGGACAAGATGGACAGAGGAACGACAACCTACAGGTGTTACTTAATCACTGAGATCAAAGGAGGTTTCCAACAGAAATGCAGTAGCAAAAAGCTGACTGGTCTGATAATCATGGCTCTGTGAGAAGATATATCTACGACAGCAACACCAAAAAACCTAGAACTGATGGAGACAATGGAAACAAAAGGTTGAATTTCAGATTTGAGCAGCGTTCCAAGGGTCCAAAAGTGATCATACCTGTGAAGTCAGGGATGCTTTTTTCAAACTGTGGAGTTGATGAGACCAAATTTAATTTCTGTGTTTACTCCACTGGCTTCAGTGCAGCACTGATGATTGCCAAGGATGGAGGATTTAATTACAGTGAAATCTGTACTTTAATGTAATACAGGCCTCTTTTTCAGTAAAAGATATACATTTTTTTCTCCTACTAAATCAGTGAAAAAAGCTTTGGGGCTTCAGCTGCTGTAGTCATCATTCAGCTTTTTTGAACTTGCAGAGATGACAGTAACTGTATTTAGACAAATATTATAAGAAGTCACAACAGTTTCATACAAACCAATGTTGTTTCCAAATGAGGAAACAAAACTCTCAAGTATATCGTGAAACATATGATTTAGCAGGAATAGATAAAAATCATCTGTTTAGCAGCAGATAAAAAATATTATTAAAACTTATGAAAATGCCAACATTTTCCCCATTAAAATGAATTTACTGCACCTACTTCTTTGACAAACCTAATTATCTTAACTGTCACCGTGCTTAAACTACTTCATCCTAGGTTTTGGAAGATTTTTATTACAGAATTGTAACAGTATGCATGTGAGTTATGAGCAAAAGCTGGTATTTTCCACACAAAAAACATTACCATAGAGCCTATTGAGAGCAGGGAACATTAAGTTACAGACTATCACATTACATGGATGACTATATGCATATAAATGTACATCAGCACATAGTACAAGAGCTGAACCAGACTCATTTTCTTTGGAAGAAAGCAAGTACATTTAACCTGTAACACTCTGGTGCAAAATTAAGAATGTGCATTTCAGTAACATCACTTCCATGTGGAGCTGTGTACTTGTACGTGGTGCTGCACATCACTCCCTACTAAACTTGAGGGACAACATCCATGACCAGGATTTTAAGGCCCAGTTAGGGGAGCTGTGACCATCCTGGAAGCAGGCAGCAGGCAGCTGGCTGCCCACCACATATCTGTGGCAGGCAGAGTTATGAAAGCAAAGGGAAATGTCATGCAATAATATATGCTGTGACTGCCAGGTAAGTATTACATTATAGTTGCTTTCTGCTGGAATGCCACTTATTTTAAAAAAACCCTTTGAAAAATAGAAGTAAAATTATTTCAGCTGATGCTTTATTTGCTTTAATTTTGCTGGTGAAAGGGCATAGAAGTTTGTAGCTCCCTATCCAGAACATATTCCTTCCCTTTGCCTAGCCTGGATGAAATCAAGGATTAATTCTGGAGGTATGATTACTCACTGTGAACTAAACCTGCAAAAATGAGTTAATAAAATCCCTGGAAAAACTGTTATTTTTTTTAGGAAACTACTTGGCAAAAGCAAAGTATTCTAAAATTCAGGACAGGACCTGACCTGCAATCTGTAGTCTAAAGGACTTCAGTCTTTGTGACTGTTCTACCTGCTTCAGCCAAAGCCTAGCAGTGCTCAACACCTGAGGCTATACCTACCAAATCTTGGAGACTGAATATACTTCTTTGTAGTGAACATTTAAATATGCGAATCTGTGACATCTCAGTCCTTTTCTCAAGATAAGCCACTTCTTTTCAAGAGAAATGCCAAATATTCTGAACCCTAAAAAACAACAAAAGAAACCCCAAATAATAAATAGAGGCTTTCATTTTGGCAACCAAGAAAAGTAAATGGCTGGAGGCCACTATTTAATTTTTTCCAGCCACATCTGAAGGCAGCATTTCCTTTGCTTTAAGAACTCCTTCTCAAGGCAAATCCTGGATAAAAAACTGCTGTTGCCATGGTGGCTGAAGGCAGAAATACACAGGTTTCTTTTCTCCCTTTCCATCAATCAAAACAAGGCACAACTGAGGCTCCAAGCAACCTTCCAGGCCCCAAACTAGGCAGCATACATGGCTGCTGCTGCTTCCACTGCCTGGACCCTCCTGGAGAGGACAAAGCCACCCCAGACAGACCCAAAAGACGGCAGTGGGATGCTGTAGCATTGGTGACACCTCATTTCTGCAGCAAGGGTGTGCACACCCTTTTTGTAGAGTTGCATATTTTCCAGCCTCAGAAAGTGTAACCCAGCATACCTCAGCTTTTTTTACCCAGATTTGATACTGGATTTATTCCAGTGAGTCCATGTTACATCTCACAGGACACCCTTTTTCTAACAGTCTATTCCCCTTTATGTTGAAATCAGGTAAGGAAGCTTAATAAAAGCCAAACAAACAAATGTTTTAAATATTTATTTCTAAAATTCTATTTTAGCTGGCTAATTTGTTAGCCATGTTTCCCTGCTTAGACACCTTCTCCCAAAATTAACACAAAATACAGAGGAAACACAAAAAAGGAAGATTTATGACAGATTATAAGGGTGAATGTCCATGCCAAGTTCAAAGAGACTTTCCAAATGTTTGAAATGCAGTGGTGCCTCTGAATGGAAGTGCAATGGCACTCAGAAATTCCTTTCTGCCTAAGTGCAGTGTCTGTCATGTTTACTACTTTGTTTAAAGAAGCAGATTCTTTAAAACTTCTGTGACTTCAACCAGACACTCAAATGATTCTCGACAGTGAGGCTCTCCATTCAAAGCAAATATCACCAGGGCTAGAAGTTGACCAGGGACTGAACCTCCTGAAACTGAATAAACCCCACCCAAATCAGTAAAGAAAGGCAAAAGTCTGTCACTTTACAAACATAACCTTCCCCCTCAGTTAGGAAGGATGTAAATGATATTTTCCTGGAACAGGTATTAAGAAAAGGAGATTTCAGAACTATCTCACCACATTCTCTGACATTCTCTAGTCACTGTACGTTAGTAAATTATTACTTAGAGGAATCAGCTGCTCATTCTGATAAGGTCCCATATGTCCTGCCATTATAGAAATAGCAGTCCTGTAATTATCCTGAAATGTTATATACAATTACTTCCATTGCCAAATATTGCACAAATCTTACTTGAATATTTCACTCTTTTGCATTTGAAAGTAATTTTACACATTTAGGCTTGAAATTCAGAGTAAGTCAAAATTGATAGCAGATGAAGAAACTACAGCATGCCAGATGCTACAGCTTATTCTCAAATCTCATGTGATTAGTTGCTGTGCAAATTTAAATAACCTTAGGGGCCTAAACCTGCATTGGAAGGGAAGGGCAACAGGCACAAAGATACATTCAATTTGGTTTCAACAGAAAACTTTGTGTCCAGGGAGGGGATCAGAGCTGGATTCTTGACCTCCCAACACCGCAGACATTTCTTTGCAACTCTCTGCTGCCATGCTTGGTGGTCTCTGACGCCCCCAAAAGAGTAGTGAAGGATTCTATCTCCCTGTCCCTCTGGAAGATAACCTTATTCCCCACATAAAACTTAAGAGCTCAGAATACTAACAATATACGAACTACTTTTTTCTAATCAGAAGAACCTGTGGACTGCCCCTGAGTACTGCAATGGTAACAAACCAAGGTCATGCTGCAGCAGCAGAACAAGAAACAGAGTCGAGGCCAGTGACGAACAGGGCACACGAACTGCTGGAAGGGGCACACACCCTGCTGGGTACACAGAGCTTTTCATTCAATATTTTTATCAGTAGGCTCTTGTGGGGTCTTAAGGGTCTCACTTTTGAAGGGTTACCAGGCTTTTCATCAGTTCTGGCTGCAGATGAGAATTTTTATAGGGGTTTTTTATATGTGTCAGAGATCATTTTAGCTGGTCTGTAGGGAAAAGGAAAGGCTGTGATGACCGGGTTTGTTCTTGTGGTAACTGGTGGGAGGTCCAAAAAGGAAGCCTAATGACCAACCTTATTTTTCTGGTGTCATTCCTTCTTATTTGTCCAAAGTTGCATGAAAGGATTTCAGCCGAAGGCCCTTGCCAAGTTTACAACACACTGGACACAGCTCTGAAACAAAACTCAGCTCTCCAAGATAGATTGTAGTGTTTGAAAACAATGGCCCAGTCAATTATTTCTTTTCTTTTGCTTAGTTGTGCCTTACCATTTTAAATAGTTTAATTTTCTTTGTCTAGATCACAGACATCATCTCTGTGCTTTTAAGCATATCAATCAAATTGAAAACTGACAGAAACCTATGAACTGGTCCATGACTTCTCGTTATTTAGATAAACTGGTCTGTATTTAATGCAGAAAGTAAACAATTCTAAGAAACAATAAGTAGAAAAGGTCATGGAAAATAAAGTTCAGGAAGAACTGTAAGTAAAATAGTAATACAGTAAGGGATGAACAATTTACTATTGAAGAGCCGCATGTCCATGCTGTATATCATCATGTCGAGTATATCAAACCCGAAGAGTGACAGCATTTCATCAACCCTTGCTTTTAATGCATTAAAGGCTTTCTGGAGAGGACAGTGTCATCTGAGTTACAGATCTAAATCCAACCAGCTCTGGCATTTATTTTTTTGGGGAATCTGCACAGGCTGGAGCATTGGGTGCTATCAGCCCAGGCCTGTATCTTGCACATCTATGTGGTGTTGGGCACACAGGAGTAGAGGCCACCCTTCCAGTGCCAGGCTGCTGCCCATCACCTCCAAAGCCTGAGGTGTGATGTGAGCCACAGAGCACAGGTGCACCAGGGAACAGTCCCAATGAGTGATGCGGGACTCAGGTTACTGGGCTATCTGCAGCAGACCTCAAAAAGACCTGCAAAATAGACATGTTTTGCTGACTATTTCAATTTCTATTTACCAACCAGTTCTCTTGCAGCAGTGGTAACCCAACTATATCACTCTTCTGCTTATCTTGTCAAATAGTTTGGAAAGTACCTGGATTATGTTATTTAAACAATTATTTCTTCATTATCACTAATACGCAACTATAAAAATATTTTGTGCATTCCTGAAACACACACTCAAAGATCTGCTCAGACATAACTATTTCAGTCTGCTGCTTCCTTAGGATTAGAAGAAATGGGGAAAATGCAGCAAGTCTGGAAAGGAGAAAGGGGATCCTTTGCAGACTCCTACTTTGAAAAGTTTAGGAAAGTGGCAGCTGAAACATCTCCACTGATAACATTAGTGACAACCCAGCACAGGAGCCATCCTGCAGTCTCACATGGAAACAATTACAAAAACATGTAGGTCTGCAGATGGTCATTTTATATTCAAGTGACATCCTGGATCTTATACCTGCTGCAAATTGCAGTGAGCACACAGGTATTTAGAAGCAAAGTATATGAGATTTTGTCTTTGAGTTGGTTTCTCTACATGTTACCATACTTTTCTTCAAATTAACTCATTAGAGAATTAAAAGTTTACTAGAGATTGAAAAATCAAATTTTATTTGTGGATTTATTAATTTAATTTTTCACAGGTTTTCCCTTCTAGACAGTAATGCATTCAAAATAATTGCAAAGACCTATGCTTTCACAGAAAACCACATGAATCCTTCAAAAAAATGAGATTTGTTAAGAGTATTTTTGTCTGAAACTACGTTGTTCTTATTAAAAACACTGACTTAGTCTCATCTATTTGATTTACCAATAGGCATGTGAACACCAGAATACTTAATTTACAAAAGAAATATACCAAATCTGGGTATAGAGTACATGGCACTACCCTACTGCACCATTTGGAGGATGGGAGTTGTGGAAAGCCCTCTGCATGAAGGGGAACCACCCCTCCATGAGTCCCTACATGCGAAGGAAAGATGCTGGCAGAACCCGGCCTGTGCATCTCTGTAGCAGCATCTGCACTGGCAACAGCAGGGCAGGAACCTCCCTCTACTCCTGCATGTAGGGGTGGGAGCCCTGAAAACCTGAAGATGCAGCAGCCCCTGAGAGGTGGAAGACCCTCTCTGAGGAGAAGGTGTCTCTGCACCAAGAAATTCCCAGTTCTCACCAGGCAGGGAGCTGAGGGACCTGTGGTATCTTGTCTGCCTGCAGCTGTGAACCAGTACTTGCTTGATTGTTCATCCTCCCTACTTTGGATTTCCAATGAGAAACAAAGTCAGAAGGAGGGTCTCAGAAGCAAAAACTAGGATTGAGATGAATAAAATATGGGAGGTAAACCCTGATTGCACAGATTTCCTCCTCAGGACATTTGCTGCATTATTTTTGTCTTCTACCCCTTCTTTCTTTAGGAAGAAATGTAGTGAGTCAGCCTACTCCCTCAAACTAATGATTTGTCAGATTATTGAACAATTTCAAGCACATTTTACAAGAAACTAACACATTACCAACCGTCTCTCTCACTAGGTGGAAAAAATAAAGCAGCCAGCAGAAGAGAACTTTTTAGTCCCATCATCTAGGAAAACACTACAAGACAAAATGCTCATTCTGTATACATCTGAATGCTCATGTGGTGCTTAACTAAAGACACTTTCATGAAGCACCCTCTCAGAACTCAGTAAGAAAGAACTCTTATTTATGAGAGACATGGAGCTGTCAAATGTCTCTTTTCTGAGTTTGTTCAACTATTCATCCTTCCAGACAGCCACAAGCGCAAACTTATTCTGGGGTGGTTGTATCTGCACAGAAAACCGTGCTGATTTTTTTGTTGGCAACAATGTTCTATAACACATATTATCAAATCTTTATGGAATTTTAGATTAAATCTTGATTTTTAGATGAAGGACATACTTTTAACAGATTTTATTGCATGCCTTTCTAAGTTACTTATAAAAAATATCCATCATTGTGTCACACAGAAAGATATAAGAACCCAGTGAAGCAGGCAAAGTCAGATGCAAGGAAAAGGACCAATTTACAACCCTGATAATCTATTATACCTAGCTCTACAGTTGTTAGATTTTGCCCACTGAAATATAATTTAGAATTATAATATTTTATTGCCATAAAGTACGTTAATATTTTCAAAATATGATAGTATTTTTTAGACAGGAAACCACAGTAGTAAAACAAAGTAATTTTAAAGCACAAGAAATAAAAGATTCATGTTTACTTCCTGACAGACAGCATGCTGAATTTCTGCTATTGCTGCTCATCAGATGGACTCAGCTGAGCAGAGTATTTGTAAGCACATTTCAAAAATGAAATATACTATTTATTAACACTCCAGATGTGGTCCATCCTTACTATTGCACAAGAACTTGTGTGAGAAAATACAACAAAATCATTACATCCAGCACTGTTTACCAAACTGTCAAATTTGTCAGTTTCCAGAAATCAAACTACCACTGACTGTGTGCTTCATTCAGACACCATCTAACAGAGTTCCTGAGAAAGCCCCGATCACCCACTACCTGAACCAAGAAAACACCCTGTTTCTTATAAATACTTGATCTCATTATTTCTAGTTCATGAAGTAAAATCATGCACTCAGCTATAATGAAGGGTTTAGCATGGGATGGTACTGATTGCTGAAAACATTGGCTTCAATATTTGCCTCTGCTAGGGCTTGGCTCTTCCAGCACGGAAGTCTGTGTAAAGCTCAACTGAAAAGAAGGAGAGTATGAAATTTAAAGTCTAGGCACTTCCTGGATTTGATGATAGAAACTATCAAAGTGGAGGTAAAAGGTTGCAGAAAGCATTCTTCACATGCCAGCAAACAAGTGAGATAACCAGTCACACAGAAACACAAAAATCATCAGGAAATAGTAAATGAAAAAGGGGAAAACCAGATTCATTACAACTTCCAAAATATCTGCAGTTGCTGAAATTTCAGGGGATCATGCTGGGATCTTGAGAGTTTGAATGAGGAGTCTTGATTCACTCGTGCTATCAGGGCCACAGAAATGGAGCCCTCAAACTGAAACAATGACTGATAAATTTTTACGTAGGCTCTTTAAGAGTGATCAGGGTCAGTCAGTCTTAGTTTATGTCTAACTCCTTGGCATGTCAAGAATCTCCCCCAAAAAGGCTACAAATTATCTTGCAGTATTTTTCAAATCACAGGCATGGGGATTCTGGTCAGTTCTCTTTAGTCTAGTATTATGAAATTGGAGGTGTAAAATTGCATAAGGCTATAATAATACTACTGAGTAATTTTTTTGGCTATTGTCTTTCTTTTCACAGATTCCCTTTAAATTTACTCCTGAAATCAATGTCTCTTTATTCTTTACCATCACTACTGATGTGTGAACAGCAAGACATGAGGAGACAAACCTTTCTTAGTCTTACAGGCACAGTTGGCTTAGGAAACAGAAAAACACAGTGATGGAGGTCTGAATAAAAGGGTTTCTTTAGGCCTCAGTAAATCTTTTTGGGGATAAAGCAGTGACTTCTACAAAGATATTTATATTTTAATGTAACATTTAAACAAATGCCTTTCAGTCCTTAGTGAAATACTGCAATATGTGTCCATGTTATCACTTTATCAAGGCTGCACAGTTTGGATGAAGGCTAGCAGTTACTGGTAATACTCCTGCAGTGTCAGCTAACAATTCTCCTCTATCTTTCCATGCAGAGCTGGGTGGTTTTCTACTTTGGTATTTCCTCTCTGGCAATTCCTGATACCTCCTCAGTCTTCATCAATTCTTGACTCCTTCTGTAGCATACAGCTGCTAATCTTTTACAGTTTCTACACAGTATGTGAGGATCTCAGGTACTTTAGGAGCTTCTCCAAGTCAGAAGCCTTCAGAGCCCTGCCAAGCTCACATAGCAACATGTAATTCTTGGACATGGAGTGTGTAAAATATATCCTATAGGAACAGGTATTTGAGTGCCCTATCCCTGCATTACAGTTTGCAAAATACATGCAATAAAAATATTTTAATAAAAGGAGTATTAGCAGTTTAAGGTTTGAGATAAATGCAGTCTTTTTCCTTGGCTAGTGCTTATTAATTGCTAAAATTGTGCTGCTAATATACAGAAAAGCAATGTGTGGCTGTCTAAAGACAAGACTCAGATTCCCACAGAGCTGGTTTCCTATGCTATTCCTCCTCTAAAGGGAATGGCCAGGCCATCATCAAACAATGCCTCAAGAATCAGTGAATCAGGCAGACAGACACAGCCTTTGCATGGGGTCAGCACTCTCTTCACACAATACTTTCAACAATCCATCTTATAAATGAAAGTGCAGGAAAATTGCCCATCTCCCTGAGATGAATTGGGAAAAGATCAAATCCCTGAGTCCCCAGTCAGTTATTAGATAGCAATTTCCCTGCAAATATCAATCTCTTGGACTAAGTATCAGCTACTGACTCAACACAGCATCATTTGGCATTGTATTTGTGGTGTGCTGAGAGTTAAAACAAGTGCTAATTAGTCACTTTTATTGTTACCTCCAAATATTTTCCAAAATTAATACTGTAGTGATGTGTTTCTAAGACAAGAGAAGGACAGTTTACTCAGATGAAAGCACAATATAAAACAGGAACAATGAGGCAAATATGACCACCCTGACTTTTTTGCTGCACTGGACATTAACTGTAATACAGTCAATCTGCATGCTCCATTTCCTCTATTAGTGATAATACCAAATACAATACTCTCATTTCCTCATTGCTGATGGCAGCATTGCTGGGCTCTTTTAGCTGTAACTCTTCTTCAGTGTGTGTGCTGCCAGAGGAACCTTGTACTCAAAGATCTCAAAAAATATTTTTGAAAAAATAATTCTGAATTAAAGTTTAAATCATGTTAGTGTGATAATAAGTCCCACTCTGTTACACTCACTAAAATTTAAGTACATGGATAACAAGAAAAAAATAGTTTAAAATCTGTTTACAACAAACAATAAAAGCAATCAAATGTAAGCTTGCAAAATTATGAATCTACTCATTAAGAATGCCTTCACCCTCTAAGCAGATTATCCTCTGTGTGGAACTATTACTATTGCATCAGAAACAGCACATTTGAAACACAAATGCATTTCCCTCCCAGGCAGGGGCAGTATTTTAATTGGTTTCTTACCATTTTACAATTTCTTACACGTTTACCTACTTGCTTATTTGTTCTTAACAGCAGCGTGACAGAACAGTTTCCCAGGGCACCGATGAAACCCCTGTTAAAATATTGTCACCAAATGGAAGAAAAAGCCAAGACAATTTCCTGGCTTCCATGGAGTCATCTCTGCACATGATGTTAAACCACCCCTCTCCGAGAGGATTCACCTTCAAGACTCACAAACAAATCTTGAAGAAAGAAACGTTTCATGCCTAGACTTGATAAATTAGAAATTATTTTTTATTTAATAAAAAAGCCAACAACAATGCTCTAGGATGGCCAGAGGTTGTTATTCCTTACTACAAGTCATTAAGTTGTATCCATGCCTACAGCAGTACTCCCAGTTCAGGAAAGAATGAATGTAACTGAATGTAGCTGAATGCAAAACACATCCTGATATCAGTCCAACCATCAGTCCTTGCCTGTCTTCACTGTATTTTAAGATGCAATGGAAGCCAACAATATATTCCCCACTTATTTCATTCCTCTAAGTGTGACACTCTGCCTTGACTTACAGGGCTTATTGCGCATGTGAGGCATATTTTATTATGGAAGTCCTTTTTAGAAATGTTGCTAGAACCTCTTTATTCTGCAGTCTAATAAAACCACTATCAAAGTAGAGTTTATGCTATTTCAAGAGGCTATGAGCCTTTACAAAGGGGAATGGCAAAAGTGGACCACACTCAGAGGGAACACAGTGCAACATAATCCTTACTAAATTCCTTGCCTTATAGTATCAAGTATTGGCTCTTAGCAACAACCACATGGTTAAAGACCCACTGAATCTAGCCTAAACCTGCAAGCTTCTGAAATTCCACTTGCAAGCAAACATACAGAAAACTTGACAGAAGAATTTTACACTTCCCCTTCTTTCCCCATCAGAAAAAACAGGGGTTGGTGGGTAGTCTTAGATCAGAACAATGAATGTTTCTTAACTTCCTCATGGATAAAAGCACGCCAGGAACAGACCCAGAAAACCACTCTTTACTGCCAGAGGGAGGATGGAAAGCACTCAGGATTCATCAGTGAATGGGGAGAAATCTGAAATGCCTCTTCTATTGAAACAAAAATCCTTTGCAAAATCTTCTAAAGAGATGAAGTCAACGTTGTTCAATATCTTCAATGAAGCATAGGATTTTTCTTCCTGCAAAGAATATTCCTAAATATTGCTACTATTTTAGACAAGTCTTTATTCTCCATTGTAATACCTAGGCATCCTTGCCATTCTCTTCTGTGAATTTTGATTTCATTTTCTACAGAACGGAGCTCCAGGTTTCTTCCCAGTTCTTATCCTTTTTTATGGTATGCCTTTTTAGGCTTTGCTAAATATATATTGATAATTTAAAACATTTACCTAGTTCAAAATTTCAGAAACCTGTGACAATTACACCCCAATTAAGTTCACCTTGTTGTTGGTGGATAAAGTTAAAATACATTCATTGTCTCTATTTCCAGCAAGAACTAACTCAATGACTGTCTGGAAAACCAAGGAAACCTCTGCAGAATCTTTATCTCTTGAACCCTTTTCTTTGAATGCCAAACCCCTTAAATATCTAAATCAATTCTTTTGATTCTTATCCTGTCTTTAGAAGTATGATTAGCTCATTTGACCTAAGCTCTAGTTGTCAGACACACCAGTGCCTCAAAGTTTGTAAATGTGCTTGAAAGCTGCATATTCGTAATAATATACAGTTCATTATTGGACAGATCAAAATTCTCTGAAATTAATAGAAACCTTTAATCTAGATTTTCTCTCTCAAACCTGGAAAAAGTGAGGGCGCTTGCTAAAATGCCCTCAGGCTTTGCCACCATACCTGACAGTTCACCATGCTCTGTGTGAATTTAAGATGACAAGGAACTGAACAAAAGTGCAGCTCTTTAATGAAGATTGAGGCAGTAGAAAACTTAAATTAAAAAATAGAAACGGAGGGAGTCCCACATAAAACTTCAGGAAAATGTTCCTATCTAGACAAGATAATGGGCAGTCTAAGAAAAAAAAATTATTGTAAAATTTGATGGGAAATTAATTTAGAGACCAATGGATGAGTTCAAAATTACATACAGTATGAATGCTAGTAACTACCCTAAATACAAAATCTAAACTGTTATACTTAATTTCAAATTTAAATATATTAAAAAGAGTAATTTAACCCCCAAGCAGAAAGTTATCCCTTTGACACTAATGCAGAGTCGATAAGAAGGAACAAAATTTATTTTTAGTGACAAATACAAAATTTTAAA